>CM019693.1:6609784-6695379 GCA_009760885.1 Achatina immaculata
TGACCTCTGTCTCATGTCTAAACATGTGCTGTATTGTTCATTGTGAATTATCATATTATTGTTGAATGCTTAAAGATTCTCTTTGATTAACATCTCACAGGTTCCACACATATTACAATTTCACTAGATCAGAGCAGGGCAAGTCCGATGAAATGTTCTCTACAGAATTCATTTATTTCTGACAAATCATTTCAAGATGTATTGTCAACTACATCAATTGGACTGAAACACTTAATCATTTGTTCACAATATTAAACTCTATCATATCCTACATGCAGCATTTCTAAATTTCTCAAATCCACCATATTCTACACTTGATACTAGAAAATGTCCTACCTCAGTATTATATCACATCTGCAACACGTGGTCTAAAATCTTCTGTACTCAAAATTTCAAAAGTGCCAATTCTTCTTAATCACTTGAAAACCATCTTCCGTCTAACGCTACTTCTGATTTTATATCGTCTCGTCCTCTTTCTTCTCTTGTCTGTCTTCTGATTTCTTCTGAAGGTCTTCCTCTGCCGTCTCTCAATCGCAGTATATTAACGAGCAAAGTCCACTTGCCTCTTCTCTGGACTTCTGTTCTTATCTCTCATCTGATTGACTTCTCGGCTGTTCTGGTCGGACCTTCTTTCTTCACTCTTGACTGTCCAGGTGCACTGACCATCCTTCTTGTAGTTCTGGTCAGTTTCTACTTGCCGGGTCGACGATGTTCTGACCATCTTCCTCCTCTGTCTCCTCTCTCTTCTAAATCCGTACTTCCTGGTCCTCCCTGTCTCTCTGCTCACCTTTTTATCTTCAAGGCCAGCTTGATGGATTAACCAATAGGTATTTTGGCTCCACCCTTCAGATGTCCACTGGTTCCCATAAGCGTTCTGACTGTCCGTCATTCAAACTGCCTCGAGACTTATCTCTCGTAAGTCAATTGTCCAATAGGCTACGCCTCTAAATATTTAATTGGTTAGCTGGCCGAATTGGTTAGGAAGGTGAAAATGTGTGTTGTAGAAAAGAGGTGGAGTTTTGTGAAAAAGGGATTATTAGAACTATCAGGATAATAGATTGTTCATTAGTGAGGACCATGTTAAGATAAGGATTTTCCTGGTTTTGGAGTCATGGGTTTGGTTTTTCATGACTATGTTTGATAGTAGTGTGTTCCAGTGAATCTGTCTCATGTAGAGATTAATGTCAGCTGTCCTTATTAGGACAGAAGCAGTAATGAACGTTTTCTAGTTTTAGGAGGATGTAAGGTCAGATTTTGTTGTTACCAAATGTAAACTGACTGGCCAGATAAGTGATAAGATGTGTTTTGCTGATGTGCTGGAGTTCAGTTATTGGGTTATTCTGACATCACTTAGTATGGCATTTTATTTTGCTACTGATTGTGGTCTTTTTCTAGGCATTAGTAATTTTTCACAATCTCTCCACATGGCAAACATAGCTCTTGCCGGGGAGTGGATCCAGTTTCATGTATTTTGTTGAGTCTGCCATCCTCACCAGTCATCCTCCACCTTCCCATTAACAAGATGGTATCTTAGTGTTGAAATTACTCTCTTGGTTAATTACTCAACACTGTTGCTATGCTGGTACCGTTGAACGCTTGCTTCTGTAAGTCCTGCTGTGCTGTTGTCGTCTAGGTCGGAGATGCGTGCCTGGGTGTCTTATGTTTCTTTGACTGGATCGATCAAACAAATAGTAAGGGATTCAAAGATAAAATATTTATTATCTTGATCCTGAGCAGTGGTTTTAAAATTCTTAGAAATCATTCCCCCGGATTTATGACATTAAAAGCAGCACAGATATTTCATTGTATGAGAAGAATACTAACTAAACCTCAGCTAACAAATGTTGTTACAGAGAAAGGCCGTGAATGTCGAGAGCACAAGGAGCAGTTGAACTTTGGGTTCAAGATCTCATTCAGCATCACTGTGGGTCCCCGACACGATGATGTATACAGATGGCTCAGTGACTCGGAAAAATAGACGTAGTTGGGGTTTTGTTGTCTACCGAAATGGAGGAGTAGTGGCACAGAGTTTGGGGGCCTTTGAAGTCAGCACATCAATAGTGCAAATGGAAATTGAGGCTGTGTCGGCGGCAGTGGAACGGTTAGTTGCGCATGTTGTGGTTAATGTTGTCTTGTGACTGATTCACAGAGTATGCTTCGTAAGATTTAGAAGAATCTGCTGCGAAAAGAATGGGTTCATCTGTTAAAGCAGTCAACTGTCAACAGCCTACCATGAATTTATTGTTCGAAACATGCGGGAGTAGATGGCAAGGAAGTGGCAGATAGTCTTACTGGACAGGCAAAAATAAATGGCAGACTGACAATGGACAAGGGGGACATTGCTAAGGCTGTATTGGACAGGTTACGGACAAATGAAGAGCTAGAACGGAATAAACAATGTAGCTGTGAGGGGACTGCTGGAGCTAGGACAAATTAAAGGTGCTAGCAGAAAACACATCGTAAACAACCAACATTTGACAGGAACCATCAGCACACATAATCTTGGATGGTTACAGCAGCATGCGACGGAGCATATATGTGGTTGTCCTGAAGGCTGTGAAGTCGGAGTCTGAATTTTTAACTTTGAACTTTGTGGAGATATCCAGGAAAGGGGAGTGGGGCTATTTTTATTTATGGCATTTTATTCTAGAGTTGTTTCCCCTGCTGTTCAGAAGTAAAATAGTTAATTCCCGTGTTATATTTTAACGCTAAAAGTTGTTGGTCTGACCTACCCCGAAGTAAAAAATAAAAAACGTGTAGCAGCTTTTAGATTCACATCATTCACGTGTAGTGAGTGCAGACGGGAATTGTAAAATAAAGTTGTGAGGGGGATTTGTGTATGAAAGTATATCATGTTGGCGTTCGTCGTGGCTCTCGGAGCTATAGCCATGTTTTATGTTCATCATGGCTGGACTATGAACAAGAAAGAAAGACAATGTCTCGGAGTTTCTGTGTGTGTGATGGAAGCACTGGCCATTGTTGTTTGCTGCGAATGTTTCTTGTAGCTTCCATAGTCCATTGAGATATCGAGCTATTATCATGGTCTGCCATCATCAAATCCATCATCATCATGTTCCACATTTAAACCTGTATTTGAAGTGGTCAAATATGTGTTGATCCTCCTATATGTGAAACCACTGTGACTCGCCTAAACCTGATGGTTCTAGACAGAGTGTATCTAACAGGTGATGCTGTCGTTTGTTAAAGATTGAGATGTTTAAGCGCGAGTCTCATCAACAATGTGTTATTTCACGTCAACTTCCTGTCTCACCTTGATAATTTATGGCAAACATCAAGAATAAGAAACATCATCATCTGTCAGTATAATTTATCATGGAACCATTTGCTCCTACATGATGTAGCTATGTCAACTCCCAGGTCAAAGGCTCTGATATATAGTGCGGGGGAGGGGGTGAAGACAATGTCAAATTTTGGCAGTCAGCGAACCATAGCTGACATACTGACACCAGAGTTAGCGAACCATAGCTGACATACTGACATCAGAGTTAGCGAACCATAGCTGACATACTGACATCAGAGTTAGCGAACCATAGCTGGCATACTGACATCAGAGTTAGCAAACCAAAGCTGACATACTGACATCAGAGTTAGCAAACCATAGCTGACAACTGATATCAGAGTTAGCAAACCATAGCTGACAACTGATATCAGAGTTAGCAAACCATAGCTGACAACTGATATCAGAGTTAGCAAACCATAGCTGACAACTGATATCAGAGTTAGCAAACCATAGCTGACAACTGATATCAGAGTTAGCGAAGCTTAACTAACCTAGAACCTGTCCCACTTCTCCGGTGATACCCAAACTAACAGTCCCAGCCTGGCTAACGGGACACAGATCACCATAGTGCACGTGATGGTGAAATCTTTCTAAATAGCTACTACTTTCTAACTGTAGTCAGGGACTGAAAAGAGCCGTCTTAAACCGCTCCCAGTCCGACACGATTCTTCACTCTATCTTCTACAAAGAACACCAGCTCGTAGTTCCAGGGAAATTGAAGAATGGAAAAAGAAAGAAAGAAACATAAAGAAAGAAAGAAAGAAAGAAAGAAAATCAGTCTTCTACAGCTGAATGTTGCTATCAGTGATGGAAGGTTATCACGGTACAGAGCCTGAGACTAGGAGAATATTCAGACTCTGCAGTCAAAGGAAGAACTTGTTAAACACAAAGTAGTAACTAAACAAAAGATGAGATTTCTACTGGTTTATGTTAGATGTACTTCAAGCATACAAATCAAATACTCACGGCAATTACAATTTAATGTTCATGTGTAGTACACAAAGTTAAGGACTAAATGTTCACGTGTAGTACACAAAGATCAGTAGTAAATATTCAGGTGTAGTACACAAAGTTAAGGAGTAAATGTTCATGTGTAGTACACAAAGTTAAGAAGTAAATGTTCATGTGTAGTACATAAAGTTAAGGAGTAATTGTTCATGTGTAGTACATAAAGTTAAGGAGTAAATGTTCATGTGTAGTACATAAAGTTAAGGAGTAAATATTCATGTGTAGTACATAAAGTTAAGGAGTAAATGTTCATGTGTAGTACATAAAGTTAAGGAGTAAATGTTCATGTGTAGTACACAAAGTTAAGGAGTAAATGTTCATGTGAAGTAAACAAAGTTAAGTAGTAAATGTTCATGTGTAGTACACAAAGTTAAGGATTAAATGTTCATGTGTAGTACACAAAGTTAAGGATTAAATGTTCATGTGTAGTACACAAAGTTAAGGAGTAAATGTTCATGTGTAGTACACAAAGTTAAGGAGTAAATGTTCATGTGTAGTACACAAAGTTAAGGATTAAATGTTCATGTGTAGTACACAAAGTTAAGGAGTAAATGTTCATGTGTAGTACACAAAGTTAAGGATTAAATGTTCATGTGTAGTACACAAAGTTAAGGATTAAATGTTCATGTGTAGTACACAAAGTTAAGGATTAAATGTTCATGTGTAGTACACAAAGATCAGTAGTAAATGTTCATGTGTAGTACACAAAGTTAAGGAGTAAATGTTCATGTGTAGTACACAAAGTTAAGGAGTAAATGTTCATGTGTAGTACACAAAGTTAAGGATTAAATGTTCATGTGTAGTACACAAAGTTAAGGATTAAATGTTCATGTGTAGTACACAAAGTTAAGGATTAAATGTTCATGTGTAGTACACAAAGTTAAGGATTAAATGTTCATGTGTAGTACATAAAGTTAAGGAGTTAATGTTCATGTGTAGTACACAAAGTTCATTAGTGAATGTTCATGTGTAGTACACAAAGTTCATTAGTGAATGTTCATGTGTAGTACACAAAGTTCAGTAGAAAAATGTTCATGTGTAGTACACAAAGTTCATTAGTGAATGTTCATGTGTAGTACGTAAAGTTCAGAAGCAAATGTTCATGTGTAGTACACAGAGTCCTGGGTGTGAGAGACGAAATAATTCCGTGGTTTATTTACTTTGAAGATGAAGCATGAAAAGCAGTGGCACACAGAAAACATGGACAAATATCCCTTGTTCGAGTGCTCACTTTTCTACACTTCGGAACATCTTCGTGTCTGGTTACATACAGTTTTCCCAGCACTGCCTTTGATAATACAACAGTTTTATTTTATTACATGTTAGCTACAAGTAATAGTGTCATACAATGATTGCAAGAAAATTACAATGAACAAATCCATACCATTTTTACTCACATGTAAGTTCATTCATTCATTCATTTCTTTGCATGTCCCTTGCGGAACTTTGCCTCCCAAACAGCACTCCTGTAGGCCTCTCGGTTGTGAGCAAGATGGCCTGCTGCTGTTGCATCCATTTCCAGATCGTCAACGATGTCTTGCAGCCATATTCGTTTCGGTCTTCCTCTATTTCTTTTTCCCATTATGTATCCTTCCAATACGGTCTTCTCTAAATTATCATGACGTTTAATGTGTCCAAAATATTTAAGTTTTCTCTCTTTAATCCTCTTCACTAGCCAGCCTTCTTCAATATTAAGCTCTTGTAGTATAGATATATTTGTTCTTTTTTTGTCCACGATATTTGGAGAACTCTTCTGTAGCATTTACATTCAAAGGAATTTATGTGTTTCTCAGCTGTTTTGTTAAGTGTCCAGGTCTCACAGGCATATGTTGCGAAGGGAAAGATGCATGCCCTTAAAAATCTTATTTTTGTGGATCTGTCTGCAGATGCCTTATTTGTTTTACTTTCTGAAGAGCAATAGATGTCCTCCTTTTAATTTCCCTCATTGTATCCCCATTATTAGTTACATGTAAGTTACAAATACCAAATCCATACCACTATCACATGCAATTTTGTCAAAGCTGCTTTGCATTAGTATATCATATATTATTATTTGCATTGTTTCTTATACATATTTCACTTTAATTCAAGCATTATTCGGCTTCATACAAAAAAAAAAATCAAGTATTTCTTTTATTAAACAACAAAATTCCCCTTTCCATGCCATTAAGGTATATTAGGAATACACATTGATTTCTACATGCGGTGATAGTATATAAAGAATACCTGAATACATCTTGATTGCTATACGAGGTGACATGTTTCACCCTCTTCTGTAGTGGAATGAGGGTAAGTTTCTAAACAGAGAAAATTACTGATGATGATCTCTGAGAGCAGACAATGCATTGAATGCTGTCATTACCGTGGTGATACCAATAAGCAGATACGGCTGTATGTTTTGGTGGACAGAACGGATAGCAGGACAAGGACCGGCCACTTGTGACTTTCTCTAGAAGACGAGGATTTTGTCCACTGATCCTTTTTCGTCGCGTCCATTGCCTAACTCTAGCCAGGTGAACTCAGGTGTGTAACCTTTTGATCATAGCCGCGTTTTAGCTCAAGTTCACTCATCTCCCCCCCCCCCTCTCCCCACGTGGTCGCTCTTCAGTTCACAACAAAAATAATAAATACAACAAATCTGTGAAATATGGCGGGTGGGGTTTATGGCTGGTAGGGTTTATCGTTCTTTTAATAAAGACCTGCCCCAATTTAGCTTGAGACTCGTAATGTCACACAGGAGATTACTGTCCATAAATCTGTATCACTAATGTCACACAGGAGACTACTGTCCTTAAATCTGTATCATTAATGTCACACAGGAGACTACTGTCCTTAAATCTGTATCATTAATGTCACACAGGAGACTACTCTCCATAAATCTGTATCACTAATGTCACACAGGAGACATGGACAAATATCCCTTGTTCGAGTGCTCACTTTTCTACACTTCGGAACATCTTCGTGTCTGGTTAAATACAGTTTTCACACAACTGCCTTTGATAATACAACAGTTTTATTTTATTACATGTTAGCTACAAGTAATAGTGTCATACAATGATTGCAAGAAAATTACAATGAACAAATCCATACCATTTTTACTCACATGTAAGTTCATTCATTCATTCATTTCTTTGCATGTCCCTTGCGGAACTTTGCCTCCCAAACAGCACTCCTGTAGGCCTCTCGGTTGTGAGCAAGATGGCCTGCTGCTGTTGCATCCATTTCCAGATCGTCAACGATGTCTTGCAGCCATATTCGTTTCGGTCTTCCTCTATTTCTTTTTCCCATTATGTATCCTTCCAATACGGTCTTCTCTAAATTATCATGACGTTTAATGTGTCCAAAATATTTAAGTTTTCTCTCTTTAATCCTCTTCACTAGCCAGCCTTCTTCAATATTAAGCTCTTGTAGTATAGATATATTTGTTCTTTTTTTGTCCACGATATTTGGAGAACTCTTCTGTAGCATTTACATTCAAAGGAATTTATGTGTTTCTCAGCTGTTTTGTTAAGTGTCCAGGTCTCACAGGCATATGTTGCGAAGGGAAAGATGCATGCCCTTAAAAATCTTATTTTTGTGGATCTGTCTGCAGATGCCTTATTTGTTTTACTTTCTGAAGAGCAATAGATGTCCTCCTTTTAATTTCCCTCATTGTATCCCCATTATTAGTTACATGTAAGTTACAAATACCAAATCCATACCACTATCACATGCAATTTTGTCAAAGCTGCTTTGCATTAGTATATCATATATTATTATTTGCATTGTTTCTTATACATATTTCACTTTAATTCAAGCATTATTCGGCTTCATACAAAAAAAAAAATCAAGTATTTCTTTTATTAAACAACAAAATTCCCCTTTCCATGCCATTAAGGTATATTAGGAATACACATTGATTTCTACATGCGGTGATAGTATATAAAGAATACCTGAATACATCTTGATTGCTATACGAGGTGACATGTTTCACCCTCTTCTGTAGTGGAATGAGGGTAAGTTTCTAAACAGAGAAAATTACTGATGATGATCTCTGAGAGCAGACAATGCATTGAATGCTGTCATTACCGTGGTGATACCAATAAGCAGATACGGCTGTATGTTTTGGTGGACAGAACGGATAGCAGGACAAGGACCGGCCACTTGTGACTTTCTCTAGAAGACGAGGATTTTGTCCACTGATCCTTTTTCGTCGCGTCCATTGCCTAACTCTAGCCAGGTGAACTCAGGTGTGTAACCTTTTGATCATAGCCGCGTTTTAGCTCAAGTTCACTCATCTCCCCCCCCCCCTCTCCCCACGTGGTCGCTCTTCAGTTCACAACAAAAATAATAAATACAACAAATCTGTGAAATATGGCGGGTGGGGTTTATGGCTGGTAGGGTTTATCGTTCTTTTAATAAAGACCTGCCCCAATTTAGCTTGAGACTCGTAATGTCACACAGGAGATTACTGTCCATAAATCTGTATCACTAATGTCACACAGGAGACTACTGTCCTTAAATCTGTATCATTAATGTCACACAGGAGACTACTGTCCTTAAATCTGTATCATTAATGTCACACAGGAGACTACTCTCCATAAATCTGTATCACTAATGTCACACAGGAGACTACTGTCCTTAAATCTGTATCACTAATGTCACACAGGAGACTACTGTCCTTAAATCTGTATCACTAATGTCACACAGGAGACTACTGTCCTTAAATCTGTATCACTAATGTCACACAGGAGACTACTGTCCATACATCTGTATCACTAATGTCACACAGGAGACTACTGTCCTTAAATCTGTATCACTAATGTCACACAGGAAACAAGTAAACTCGTTTCTATGACTAGCGTATGGCGGCCTATTCCGTTCTTTCCTCATTTCGTTTCTGCCGTCAGGAACTCTGAAATTTCCTACTTCTTAAAAATAGTTTGAGACAGTCTCTAGCCGACCTGTCTCACTTCTGTTGTCTCAGTCAGTTCAATTCATTTTTTATTCAGTTATTAATGTCACGTGACTGTCATTATGAGAATTCCAGTTACTTTGCAGAAGTTCTATAGAGCACTGATTTCACGTGCATTATTTCTTTTTATTTAAATATTTCTAGCTTGATGAGAGAGTTATCAAGATTTTCGAAGAAGATCTTATCTCCACACAGAACTGATGTTAGACCTATGAGCCATTATTTACATACATTTTACATTAAAACACACCAAACCGCAGTGAATGAAGTAAATCTAGAAGTAAGAAGTAATTCAACTGGGGAAAAGGTTACAGGCGTATAACAGCGATACTTTCAGGAATGGACACTAATATGGCCAGTAACGTTACCAAATAAAATCAGCAAAGTTAATGACTGTACATTACAGAAAGCTACGGCTACTGAGATTAAAATTTTTCAGCAATTGCCACCGACAAAATAGAGAAACTCTAAAGTTTCTTGTAAATGGAAAGGGGATCGTGAGGGAGAGACATCTGTGAAGTGACAGCCAGGACGGAAGTGTTTTCATGTCACGACTTTCAAACAAAAATGTCCCCACATTAGACGGCATTACGTCTTAACTATTACCCACCGCCAAACAGTTCTACTTGTAATTGGAACTGTTTTCTAAAGCGGTTTCAAGTTGGTTCTACTTGTAATTGGAACTGTTTTCTAAAGCGGTTTCAAGTTGGTTCTACTTGTAATTGGAACTGTTATCTAGAGCGGTTTCAAGTTGGTTCTACTTGTAATTGGAACTGTTATCTAGAGCGATTTCAAGTTGGTTCTACTTATAATTGGAACCGTTTTCTAAAGCGGTTTCAAGTTTGTTCTACTTGTAATTGGAACTGTTATCTAGAGCGGTTTCAAGTTGGTTCTACTTATAATTGGAACTGTTTTCTAAAGCGGTTTCAAGTTGGTTCTTCTCGGTATCAGGAATAGGTTTGTAAAAACCGGGTTGCCACTTTTACCGGAAGTACAGATAAGAATCTGTTGATAATTGATTTCTGTCTAGCCTTACACAGAGAAATGTCTCTGAACGAACTGTCCGTGTGGCACGTGAAAAAAGAGAAGCAACTGCCTGATATCACCAGGAAAAATTTGACTTAAGAAATCTGATCGCCAACGCCTACCTGTAAGGAATATGATCATCATTATCATGTTATAATTTCCCTTTATATCAGGTAGGATGTCATTGTGTAAATATTGAAGGAATTACACAGGACATGGAATAATGACATCAGACTGATTCAAGAAACATGGGACTATTGAAGCAGATTGATTCAGGAAACATGGGACTATTGAAGCAGACTGATTCAAGAAACATGGGGCTATTGGAGCAGACTGATTCAGGAAACATGGGACTATTGAAGCAGACTGATTCAAGAAACATAGGACTATTGAAGCAGACTGATTCAAGAAACATGGGACTACTGAAGCAGACAGATTCAAGAAACATGGGACTATTGAAGCAGGCTGATTCAAGAAACGTGGGACTATTGAAGCAGACTGATTCAGGAAACATGGGACTATTGAAGCAGACTGATTCAAGAAACATGGGACTACTGAAGCAGACAGATTCAGGAAACATGGGACTATTGAAGCAGGCTGATTCAAGAAACGTGGGACTATTGAAGCAGACTGATTCAAGAAACGTGGGACTATTGAAGCAGACTGATTCAGGAAACATGGGACTATTGAAGCAGACTGATTCAAGAAACATGGGACTACTGAAGCAGACAGATTCAGGAAACATGGGACTATTGAAGCAGGCTGATTCAGGAAACGTGGGACTATAGAAGCAGACTGATTCAAGAAACGTGAGATTATTGAAGCAGACTGATTCAAGAAACATGAGACTATTGAAACAGACTGATACGACAGGGTTTGGTAGTCAGAGTATTAAACAAAGGCCCAACGATGTCTTCTGATCTAAGACTAAACCTTTACACCTGTTGCTAGAATAGATTACCTGAAATCATATTAGAATAGCTGGAGAATCAAGAACTTTTGTTTAATTCTGTGACTACTAAACTCTTGTCAATCAGCCCAGCATCACCGTTCTCTCTCTCTGTGGCAGTGTTACAATAATAAAAATAATAAAAATGCGTGTTACAATATCTGAGTGTAACACTGGGTTATTATAACAGAACTGATAATAAAGCCAGACCAATACAATATGTTAGTTATTATCAGCTTTCTACAAGAACATGTTCAAATATTTGGCCTATGTTTCTAGAATACGCTTCAGCACCAACATAACCAGTTTTTAGAGGGGAATTATGAAGACTATGAAAAGTTCAGAAGTGAATGTTTAAAACCTAAAATGTGTTGGTTATTATTTATCTTTCTATCACCCAGTTTTTTCTGTCGAGAAGTGCAAGTTTTGAAGCTCTGTCTCCAGCCTTAATGAAAATGTATCTCCCAAAGAGGCTGCCATTTTTAAATTTGATTTTTATCTCCTCATTACATTTTTATGCCACCTAGCAAATTTTTATTACTAGCATTAATAATAGTATTTTATTATGGTGATATGAACTACAATAACAGTAGTATTTTATTATGGTGATATGAACTACAATAACAGTAGTATTTTATTATGCTGATATGAACTACAATAACAGTAGTATTTTATTATGCTGATATGAACTACAATAACAGTAGTATTTTATTATGGTGATATGAACTACAATAACAGTAGTATTTTATTATGCTGATATGAACTACAATAACAGTAGTATTTTATTATGCTGATATGAACTACAATAACAGTAGTATTTTATTATGGTGATATGAACTACAATAACAGTAGTATTTTATAATGGTGATAAGAACTACAATAAAAATAGTATTTTATTATGGTGATATGAACTACAATAACAGTAGTATTTTATTATGGTGATATGAACTACAATAACAGTAGTATTTTATTATGGTGATATGAACTACAATAACAGTAGTATTTTATTATGGTGATAAGAACTACAATAACAGTAGTATTTTATTATGGTGATAAGAACTAAAGTAGTATTTTATTATGGTGATAAGAACTACAATAAAAGCAGTATTTTATTATGGTGATATGAACTACAGTAATAGTGATATTTTATTATGGTGATATGAACTACAGTAATAGAAGTATTTTATTATGATGATATGAACTACAAGGAAAATGAGATGGACATATGTTGGTCACTTGATGAGAAAAAATGATCAGAGAATCCCAAAACAAGCTATCAAGTGGAACACAACAGGCCGAAGAAAAAGAGGCAGACTGCGTGAAACTCTGAAGAGGACATTATTAAGAGAGGCCAAATTAACAGGCATAAAATCCTTTGATGAGGTTGAAAGACTCGCCAAAGACAGGAAAAATTGGCGAACTACTTTGCGAGCCCTACGTGACGTTTAACGGCACGGGAAGGATATAAGATATAAGATAAGAACTACAATAATAGTCATGTTTTATTATGGTGATATGAACTACAGTAACAGTAGTGTTTTATTATGGTGATATGAACTACAATAACAGTAGTATTTTATTATCGTGATATGAACTTCAATAATAGTAGTATTTTATTATGGTGATATGAACTTCAATTCACATATGTAGTTGCATCAATTAGTTTTAAGATAATTGAACAAAAGAATGGACAGTGTCTTATACACAAAGAACATATTGAATGGTTTATACACAAAATCATATTGAATGTCTTATACACAAAGAACATATTGAATGTCTTATACACAAACAACATATTGTATGTCTTATACACAAAGAACATATTGAATGTCTTATACACAAAGAACATATTGAATCTCTTATACTCAAAGAACATATTGAATGTCTTATACACAAAGAACATATTGAATGTCTTATACACAAAGAACATATTGAATGTCTTATACACAAAGAACATATTGAATGTCTTATACACAAAGAACATATTGAATCTCTTATACACAAAGAACATATTGAATCTCTTATACACAAAGAACATATTGAACAGGTCACACACGTGTCAAGGATAAAAACAGAACAAGTTGAAGGATTAAACTCTGTACATGAGAAAAAGGAATTTTGTTCAACATTTCTCAAATGTTTCTCTTGAAATAATATATTGACCAAGAGTTATGGGTCATTTAAATGAGATATTTAAAAAGCAGAGAAATTCTGAGAATAGGGATAGGAACTAGGTCTACATAATATTTTCATTGATTTGAAAGAAAGCAGGTTACAGCATACACAGAAACAGTCTCTGGAGAAATATGCAGGAATTTGTCATAGTAAAACTAATAAACCTGACCAGAGTATGTGTGGAGGCCAGATGCTCCAGTATAGTCATATATGAAGGGAAATAATCTGTCCAATTTTCTAATAACACTATTATTTGTTAACTTATTGTAGAAAATTTTGTTTTATAAAATTTCACCGCAATTACTATAAGCGGAGTGCTCTAGAATAGTATTATAAATAAAATAAAACAGACACATGAAGCAAATATATATGGGATTTTATGCTTTTTATAATGGAGAGAGAGAGAGTGAATGAATGAATGAATAATCTTTATTTTTATTTTTTTTTTTAGAGAGAGAGAGAGGAGTGAATAATCACAATAAAACAGGCAGATAGAAATAAGAAAGACAGGATTATTCATTTCACGTTATAAGAAAAAGAGACAGCGGAAGAGGAAAGGAGGGAGACCTGATTGCGAGTCACTGAAAAGATAGAACATAAAGAAAACAGAAATGGAAGATAAGAGATATAACATAAAGAAAACAGAAATGGAAGATAAGAGATATAACATAATGAGAATAGAAATTGAAGATAAGAGATATAACATAATGAGAATAGAAATTGAAGATAAGAGATAGAATATAAAGTGAACAGAAATGGAAGATAAGAGATATAACATAAAGAGAGTAGAAATGGAAGATAAGAGATATAACATAAAGAGAGTAGAAACGGAAGATAAGAGATATAACATAAAGAGAACAGAAATTGAAGATAAGAGATATAACATAAAGAGAGTAGAAATGGAAGATAAGAGATATAACATAAAGAGAGTAGAAATAGAAGATAAGAGATATAACATAAAGAAAACAGAAATGGAAGATAAGAGATATAACATAATGAGAATAGAAATTGAAGATAAGAGATAGAATATAAAGAGAACAGAAATGGAAGATAAGAGATATAGCATAAAGAGAGTAGAAATGGAAGATAAGAGATATAACATAAAGAGATTAGAAATGAAGGATAAGAGATATAACATAAAGAGAACAGAAATTGAAGATAAGAGATATAACATAAAGAGAGTAGAAATAGAAGATAAGAGATATAACATAATGAGAATAGAAATTGAAGATAAGAGATATAACATAATGAGAATAGAAATTGAAGATAAGAGATAGAATATAAAGTGAACAGAAATGGAAGATAAGAGATATAACATAAAGAGAGTAGAAATGGAAGATAAGAGATATAACATAAAGAGAGTAGAAACGGAAGATAAGAGATATAACATAAAGAGAACAGAAATTGAAGATAAGAGATATAACATAAAGAGAGTAGAAATGGAAGATAAGAGATATAACATAAAGAGAGTAGAAATAGAAGATAAGAGATATAACATAAAGAAAACAGAAATGGAAGATAAGAGATATAACATAATGAGAATAGAAATTGAAGATAAGAGATAGAATATAAAGAGAACAGAAATGGAAGATAAGAGATATAGCATAAAGAGAGTAGAAATGGAAGATAAGAGATATAACATAAAGAGATTAGAAATGAAGGATAAGAGATATAACATAAAGAGAACAGAAATTGAAGATAAGAGATATAACATAAAGAGAGTAGAAATAGAAGATAAGAGATATAACATAAAGAAAGTAGAAATGGAAGATAAGAGATATAACATAAAGAGAACAGAAATGCAAAGCCCACAGTTCTATTAGATTCTGATCCCTGCTAACATGGCAAAGCCCACAGTTCTCTTAGATCTTGATCCCTGCTAACATGGCAAAGCCCACAGTTCTCTTAGATCTTGATCCCTGCTAACATGGCAAAGCCCACAGTTCTCTTAGATCTTGATCCCTGCCAACATGGCAAAGCCCACAGTTCTCTTAGATTCTTATCCCTGCCAACATGGCAAAGCCCACAGTTCTCTAAGATTCTTAAACCTGCCAACATGACAAAATCCACAGTTCTCTTAGATTCTGATCCCGGCCAACATGGCAAAGCCCACAGACCTCAATACATCATGATCCCGGCCAAAATGGTAAAGACCACAGTCCCCACTACATCCTGATCCCAGCCAACATGGCAAAGCCCACAGTCCTCACTACATCCTGATCCCAGCCAACATGGCAAAGCCCACAGTCATCACTACATCCTGATCCCAGCCAACATGGCAAAGCCCACAGTCCTCACTACATCCTGATCCCGGCCAACATGGCAAAACACACAGTACTCACTACATCCTGATCCCGGCCAACATGGCATAGCCCACAGTCCTCATACATTCTGATCCGGTCAACAAGGCAAAGCCCACAGTCCTCACTACATCCTGATCCCTGCCAATATGGCAAAGCCCACAGTTCTCTTAGATTCTGATCCCGGCCAACATGGCAAAGCCCACAGTTCTCTTAGATTCTGATCCCTGCTAACATGGCAAAGCCCACAGTTCTCTTAAATTCTGATCCCTGCCAACATGACAAAGCCCACAGTTCTCTTAGATCCTGATCACTGTCAACATAGCAAAGCCCACAGTTCTCTTAGATTATGATCACTGCCAACATGACAAAGCCCACAGTTCTCTTAGATCCTGATCACTGCCAACATGACAAAGCCCACAGTTCTTTAGATCCTGATCCCTGCCAACATGACAAAGCCCACAGTTCTCTTAGATTCTGATCCGTGCCAACATGACAAAGCCCACAGTTCTCTTAGATCCTGATCACTGCCAACATGACAAAGCCCACAGTTCTCTTAGATTCTGATCCCTGCCAACATGGCAAAGCCCACAGTTCTCTAAGATTCTGATCCCTGCCAACATTGCAAAGCCCACAGTTTTCTTAGATTCTGATCACTGCCAACATGGCAAAGCCCACAGTTCTCTTAGATTCTGATCACTGCCAATATGGCAAAGCCCACAGTCCTCTTAGATTCTGATCACTGCCAACATGACAGAGCCCACCGTTCTCTTAGATTCTGATCACTGCCAACATGACAAAGCCCACAGTTCTCTTAGATCCTGATCCCTGCCAACATGGCAAAGCCCACAGTTCTCTTAGATCCTTATCCCTGCCAACATGGCAAAGCCCACAGTTCTCTTAGATCCTGATCCCTGCCAACATGGCAAAGCCCACAGTTCTCTCAGATTCTGATCCCTGCCAGCAATGCAAAGCCAACAGTCCTCACTACATCATGATAGGAGCCCCAAAGCTTTTGCCCCAAGCTTGTGTCCTCTAGCCGTGTCTCACGTCTCATGCCTGCATGGTTTGGACATTCTTAAAGGATGTTTTCTGGAGTCTGGACTCCAGTGCCACATGGACACTCGTCTGTGTGAGACATTTTGACTCGATGTACTGAACTGTCGAGTTTGCTGGCTCTAGCTTGCTTTTCTGATCTTTTCAGGCCGTTTTTTTTTTGGGGGGGGGGCAGGGAATTATCTCTTGGTTGATTGTTTTGAGACGTGGGATTCATCCCTTTTCCTTACCACTGGAGAAAGGCCTGAGCGAAACCATGCCACAAGACCGTATTATATCAAGACCTTTCTTAAGCTCGTAGATATGTGTGTGTCCTGTTTTACCCGGTACTGTGTGCATTCAACACTGTCCGTCTTCGGCAGGCCGCAGGGTCCCGGACAAGAAGGCAACATCTTACACGTGCTCGCGCTCCCGGTGCTTGCTTACACTGCTCTCATTAGCGCTACAGCTTTGAATTATTCGTTAAATCTGGTTAAAATTTCACCACAAGATTATTTTCTGACCAGGTCCTGTGAATCGTGTCTAGATAATATCACTAGACTATAATCCGTGGGTGATAATATCATTAGACTATAATCTGTGTGTGATAATATCACTAGGTTATAATCTGTGTGTGAAGTAAGTCTCATATACTAAGAATTGTTCCACTAGTTCAAATCGAGTATAACACTCGTTGTGATGAACCCCAGAACTCACTTGAACCTGACCTTTCCAATAATCTATAGTGATTACGGTATATATTTCCTTCGCATTTTCCAATGTGAACACAGGAAGACAAACTGCAATCATCCAAAATTAAAAAGTGAGCCCTAATGGATCCTGAACACAACCGTGTTGCAATACCTATGTATACAACACTGACCTTTTTGCTGCACCCATGAGGGTGAGACACTACAATAGCACATCCAGGTTCATCCCTTATAATGTCTTTCATTTTCTCCAATATAATCTTGGGAAAACTTTCATATTTATTTATCAACTCAGACAGTCTATCAGCCAGACCCAGGTCATGTGTTACACATATCAAATATTGTAAGTCTTCTATCTCGCAGTCTTCAACTGACACTCAACCGAGTGTGATAGCACCAGGACATGTATCAGGTGTATGACCTCTATCAAAGAAAACATCGCACGTGCTGTGCTCTGCCTCAAAATTGTCATAGACAACCTGGACCGCTGGTGCCTGTGACATTTGACATTCCTTACACGAGCAGGTTCTGTACTCGTCGCTGTTTTCATATTTGATCACCTTGGCCACACATCCAGTCCCTGTCAGCATCATGTTCCTGCTACTATCTCTGTAACAGGAGTCAGGTTGTTCATCACCAGAAAAAGTTTTAAGAAACTTTAGGTCTTGAGGTCTCTTCTCACTGACAGACTTGACTGACACTCGCACGGTCAGGTCTGATAAAGTTCGAATTAAATCCAGGCACTCAGGGACTTTAAAGCTAGCCTGCAAATGTCCGTCATTAAGTTGATCTATAGATTTTAAATACATGTGACCTTGATCTTTCTCACAGGTTTCATAACGTTGACCAAGTCCTTCCTCTCTGTTATAACTGACCTGGACGTCCCATGGCTCTGGTAGACAGATAAGATATCAGAAATATAGTATTACCTGACAGAAGGTATAATTTTACTCCTAACAGATAAAACATTATTATTAACTGATTCCCAACATCAGTTCAGAACTAACAATAGTAATTGGGGGTCTCGGGGGGGGGGGGGGGGGGGGGGGGGTTCTGAAGTAAGATCGTCAGAAAATATTTTTTTAAAATGTAAAAATAAGAATATATATAAATATTGTTCTAAAAAAATAAACAGGAGATACAAGTATTTTATGTTTTCAAACCTGAAAATTAGTTTCTTATTTCTGAATTATTCTCCTTGCTCTGCCAAGATAAATTTTAGTGAGAAAGTTTGGTAGAAAGAAACTAGAAGGAGATTACTAAATAACTTAAAAACTACTCTTTTCATTTTCTTCGGAATGTTTAAATATTGTTCTGAACATTGATTCACACAGGTCTGCAAGATCTACCAACATGGCAAAGCCCACAGTTCTCTTAGATCCTGATCCCTGCCAACATGGCAAAGCCCACAGTCCTCTTAGATTTTGATCCCTGCCAGCATAGCAAAGCCCACAGTCCTCTTAGATCCTGATGCCTGCCAGCATGGCAAAGCCCACAGTCCTCACTACATCCTGATAGGAGCCCCAAAGTTTTTGCCCCAAGCTTGTGTCCTCTAGCCATGTCTCACGTCTCATGCCTGCATGGTTTGGGCACTCTTAAAGGATGTTTTCTGGAGTCTCTACTCCAGTGCCACATGGACACTCGTCTGTGTGAGACATTTTGACTCGATGTACTGAACTGTCGAGTTTGCTGGCTCTAGCTTGCTTTTCTGATCTTTTCAGGCCGTTTTTTTTTTTTTTTTGGGGGGGGGGGGGGTTGGGGGGTCAGGGAATTATCTCTTGGTTGATTGTTTTGAGACGTGGGATTCATCCCTTTTCCTTACCACTGGAGAAAGGCCTGAGCGAAACCATGCCACAAGACCGTATTATATCAAGACCTTTCTTAAGCTCGTAGATATGTGTGTGTCCTGTTTTACCCGGTACTGTGTGCAGTCAACACTCTCTGTCTTCGGCAGGCCGCAGGGTCCCGGACAAGAAGGCAACATCTTACACGTGCTCGCGCTCCCGGTGCTTGCTTACACTGCTCTCATTAGCGCTACAGCTTTGAATTATTCGTTAAATCTGGTTAAAATTTCACCACAAGATTATTTTCTGACCAGGTCCTGTGAATCGTGTCTAGATAATATCACTAGACTATAATCCGTGGGTGATAATATCATTAGACTATAATCTGTGTGTGATAATATCACTAGGTTATAATCTGTGTGTGAAGTAAGTCTCATATACTAAGAATTGTTCCACTAGTTCAAATCGAGTATAACACTCGTTGTGATGAACCCCAGAACTCACTTGAACCTGACCTTTCCAATAATCTATAGTGATTACGGTATATATTTCCTTCGCATTTTCCAATGTGAACACAGGAAGACAAACTGCAATCATCCAAAATTAAAAAGTGAGCCCTAATGGATCCTGAACACAACCGTGTTGCAATACCTATGTATACAACACTGACCTTTTTGCTGCACCCATGAGGGTGAGACACTACAATAGCACATCCAGGTTCATCCCTTATAATGTCTTTCATTTTCTCCAATATAATCTTGGGAAAACTTTCATATTTATTTATCAACTCAGACAGTCTATCAGCCAGACCCAGGTCATGTGTTACACATATCAAATATTGTAAGTCTTCTATCTCGCAGTCTTCAACTGACACTCAACCGAGTGTGATAGCACCAGGACATGTATCAGGTGTATGACCTCTATCAAAGAAAACATCGCACGTGCTGTGCTCTGCCTCAAAATTGTCATAGACAACCTGGACCGCTGGTGCCTGTGACATTTGACATTCCTTACACGAGCAGGTTCTGTACTCGTCGCTGTTTCCATATTTGATCACCTTGGCCACACATCCAGTCCCTGTCAGCATCATGTTCCTGGTACTATCTCTGTAACAGGAGTCAGGTTGTTCATCACCAGAAAAAGTTTTAAGAAACTTTAGGTCATCAGGTCTCTTCTCACTGACAGACTTGACTGACACTCGCACGGTCAGGTCTGATAAAACTCGAATTAAATCCAGGCACTCAGGGACTTTAAAGCTAGCCTGCAAATGTCCGTCATTAAGTTGATCTATAGATATTAAAGACATGTGACCTTGATTCATCCCACAGGTTTCATAACGTTGACCAATTCCTTCCTCTCTGTTATAACTGACCTCGACGTCCCATGGCTCTGGTAGACAGATAAGATATCAGAAATACAGTATTACCTGACAGAAGGTAAAAATATAAATACTAGTAATTAAGTATACTTTTACTCCTAACAGATAAAACATTATTATTAACTGATTCCCAAGATCAGCTCAGAGCTAACAATAGTAACTAGGGGTCGGGGGGGGGGGGGGGGGGTTCTGAAGTAAGATCGTCAGAAAATATTTTTTTCAAATGTAAAAATACGAATATATATATATATATATATATATATATATATATATATATATATATATATATATATATATATATATATATATATATATATATATATATATATATATATATATATATATATATATATATATATATATATATATATATATATATATATATATATATATATATATATATATATATATATATATATATATATATATATATATATATATATATATATATATATATATATATATATATATATATAATATCTAACAACACACATGTCTACAAGATCTACCAACACACAAGTCTACAAGATCTAACAACATACAAGTCTACAACATCTAACAAGAAACAAGTCTACAAGATCTAACAAAACATGTCTCTACAAGATCTAACAACACACAAGTCTACAATATCTAACAACAAACAAGTCTACAAGATCTAACAAAACACAAGATCTACCAACACACATGTCTACAAGATCTACCAACACATAGGTCTACAAGATCTACCAACACACATGTCAATAAGATCTACCAACACAAATGTCTACAAGATCTACCAACACATGTCTACAAGATCTACCAACACATATGTCTAAAAGATCTACTAACATATATATCTACAAGATCTACCAACACATATGTCTACAAGATCTAACAACACACATGCCTACAATATTTAAAACACACACACATGTCTACAAGATCTACCAGCACTAGGTCTACAACACACAAAAAGTATACAACTATACACGAAGCACTGCAATAAAGTGGATACCAGAATGTATATAACAGAAAAAAGTAGGAGCAGCTTTATTACTTAATGACTACAAAGTTGTGACGTTTCGGCATGAGCCTTAATCACCCCCCTTAGAGTGTCAGGAGTTTAAAGGGCCGAAACACTTGTCTGAGGGGGGGTACTTCCTCTGATGATCTGAAGGAGTTGTGTTGTTGTTCCGCTCTCTACGGTAGAGAGTTTCCTGCATATATAAAAAAATACAAGAAAAGTAAATAGAGAGAGGGGATAAAGTATAGCTTCACACGAATACTCATCATTCATTCATTTGCATGTCCCTTGCGGAACTTTGACTCCCTAACAGCAATTCTGTAGGCCTTTCGGTTGTGTGCAAGAAGGCTTGATGCTGATGGATCCATTTGCAGGTCATCAACGATGTCTTGCAGCCATCTTCGCCTTGGTCTTCTTCTTCTCTTTCTTTTTCCCATTATGTACCCTTCTAAGACTGTTTTCTCTAGATTATCATGACTTTTAATGTGTCCAAAATATTTAAGTTTTCTCTCTTTAATCCTCTTTACTAGCCAGCCTTCTTCAATATTAAGTTCTTGTGGTATGGATATATTTGTTCTTCTCTGTGTCCATTTTTGTAGTTCTGTCTGTTCCTCTCCACAGATTCTTTAGTTGTTTTACTTTCTGAAGAGCGATAGATGTCCTCATATTAATTTCCCTCATTGTATCTCCATTATTAGTTAGCAGTTATCCAAGATATTCAAAAGTCTCCACTTCTTCCGGAATATGAATACTACTAAAAAAAATTAAATAGGGTACTTAGCTGTAAATTGTGAGATGTGGCTTGCCCGGTGGTGTGTGTCAGGAATGGATTTAGTAGAAAGTGGAGACTGTTTAAATGGAGACCTGTGATATGTGGTCGGTGGGTTGTAACTGGGGGTGGTGGACGAGGAACGGTGGAGGGGAGAGAGAGTGATACAATGTTGACCTACCCAGGAGAAGGTAAAATAGATGATTAAGAAAAGGCGTTGCAAAGTGATGCTGTGAGGAGGTTTTGAACTATACGTGACAAGTAATTGTGCATGCTTCGAAACCAGCCCCACATCATTTCAATGGCCCCAACCATAGAGGCAAATATGATTTTCTGGTAACAGCCATCAAACAATGTCAAGAAAGATGACACAAGCCACCTGACACTTGAGAACCGCAGCATTAAAAATTACGGGACGCTGGAGCTACACGGGTAAACTCGCTGTTCAGCTACACTTAACATTCTCTTCAGTCATCAAGTACCTCTCCACTAAGCTCCACCCTTTCTTACTTGTCACATATAGTTCAAAAACTCCTCACAGCATCACTTTACAACCCCTTTTCCCTAATCATCTATTTTATCTTCTGAAAATTCTCCTGATTGAAAATGTCAGTGATGGTGAGGTAACGATGCTTTGTTGGTAACCCTGGAAATACTAACACGAGCTTTCCGTCGGTCTCTTCTAAAAGATTCTTACGTCCACTATTAGCTTAGAGTCACTAAACAAGTCACGTGACGTACGTTTAGAAACATACCAGAATTATATATATATCACATTTTCATGTGCCGAAGGTCATGGAAAATACGGACCTAACATCGTATTCCCAATATCCCTTAATAGCATGAAAATGGGAAATTTACCTCTACCTTACCAGAATTATATAATATTGATAGTAATGGACTATATCTATCAACACTCTCAGTCAATAACTGGACTTTATCACAATAAATCATTTTCTTATTCTAAGAATATAATCTGTAACATTATGAACTGTGTTAATATTAATCTCATTTTCTATGTTTGTGTCCCTCATCTATTGTTTATTGGTACAGAATTTAAAGATACATAAATTAACAATAAACAATAAATTAACGCGCCCAGTAATGTCAAGCAGTGAATGTCGGACATATTTGTGGTATGTGATCTCTGGCCAGGCTGGAAGGACTGAAAATAAGACGACAGTAAGAGAGGGATATAAAGTTACTTGGTCACGTGTAACAGATACAGCGTGTTGGAGAAGAGATTTTTAGTGTAGAAATGGTGTAATATGATTTGTGCGTGACAATAATTATGAGAGTAATGAGGGTAAATAACACTACCAACCTCACATTCTATATATTATGTGTGACGGTGATCACAATATTAACAATAACATTTATATTTCAGACGTTACACATACCATTAACTATAACATGAATAGTCACGTTAACATTCTATATATTCAGCATACCTGTTACTACAACAAACATCTTTATATTATATATGTAAAATGCTGAAGACACACGTAGTTTGCTGTGATTCATATTATCATGTGAAGAGTTTTGGGTTAAAAAATCATAACTGTATAAATAGGTCCTCGACTAAAAAGTGGTTGGAGGAAACAGTCTCTGTAGACAGAGATTACAGATCTGCAGTCTGAAGGTCAGTGACTGAAGAAAATATAAAACATCACACAAAGTCCACTCCCTCATATTCATCATTTCAGATGAGCCCAAAGCAGTGAAAAAAAGACAAATTTGCGGTTACAATGAGTCAGATAAAATTAGCAACAAACCTTTTCTCTCATCCCCCACAAAGAGCATTTTAAGTGTCGGTGTATCCATTGGTAGAAATTGCTGCTCAGATCTCAGTATAGCCACAGTGTTTCCTACAAGGAAATATTTTATAACTTCAGATACAGAAAAAAGTCATATTTTTGTGGTAATTAAGCTTGAATTTCGAAACGATATTGCATGAATTACTCGTATTTTGTTGACATCTATGATCAAAATCACGTTTCTATTAGTTATCTGGAAAAGAAACTAATCAAACAGTAAAAATATTGAAATAATACAAGTGAAAATCAACAACAATAAAAAGCGCTCATGTTATAAAGATCATCATCAACATAAGTTTACTAGAAGACAACGGATGATTGCTCCTTTCTCACTCTCAGACCTTCATGTTTGCTTATTATGCATAGTCTTATATTTTGTCTCGTATTAATCATGGCCAGTGTATTATTTTAAAAAAATCACACACCTATGTCAAGACCAGCTCCTGACCAAATATAGAAACAAAAATCAAGAATATAAAATCAAGTTAATACAAGGAGATAGGAGCAGACAGACTAAGCAATTGTCCTGTGTTAAATACACATAGATGTAGAAACGTAAGAACAAGTAAGAAATATGATGAAAATACATCAGATGAAAAATTTGAAAAAAGATATTAGTGGATAAGAATTTACTTGGAAATATAAACGATAATAATTCTTACGATAAAAATAGAACAATCTGTGGACGAATAACATTAAAATATCTCGTATAGACAAACATCTAACTGTTTAAATTAAGATAAATATCAAGTTTATCAATGTAAGAAAAATATCAAATATGTTTAGAAAAGATAAATAGTAAATTATATGTAGGGAAAATGAAGATCAAATGTGTCTTGAAATGATAAAGATAAGATTGTATCTTGAAAAGATCAGATTGTGTCTTGAAAAGAAAGAGATAAGATTGTGTCTTGAAAAGAAAGAGATAAGACTGTGCCTTGAAAAGATAAGATTGTGTCTTGAAAAGAAAGAGATAAGATTGTGTCTTGAAAAGAAAGAGATACGATTGTGTCTTGAAAGAAAGAGATAAGATTGTCTTGAAAAGAAAGCGATTAGATTATTTCTTGTAAAGAAAGAGATAAGATTGTGTCTTGAAAAAAGAGATAAGATTGTGTCTTGAAAAGAAAGAGATAAGATTGTGTCTTGAAAAGATACGATTTTGTTGTGAAAAGATAAGATTGTGTTCACAAAAGACAAACAGAACCTGAACAAAAAGAGAGGAAGAAAAGAAAGAAGAGACAGAATCAGGGGACTTAAGTCTGTCTATATACCTGTTAAAGTTATAGAATTTAAAAAGGCATTTGATAGCACACACAGAGATTCATTGTGGAGGATTTAAAAGTATATAGAATACCGTCTACAACTGTCAACATCATTAGAGATCTCTACAACGGATATATGTGTACGGTCAAGACAGAAGAAGGAATGAGCGAATGGTTTCAGATTGAAACAGGCGTGAAACAAGGATGTATATTAACTCCTTTGCTTTTTGGACTTGCCATAGACTTTATAAGAGAAAGATGGTGTACAAGTAAAACCAGCATTGACTGGGTACATGGGACCCAAATAGAAGATCTTGATTTTGCAGATGGCATGACTCTTATCAGTGACAATGTGAAATCGAAGCAGGAAAAAACAGATTCCCTGTATTCCTTGGCTAGCAAAATAGATCTTGAAATTAACAAAGACAAAAGAAAAATAATGAAATTTCTCATTAATCAAGAAGGAAAAATGTACGTAGAAGGAACGGCTGTTGATGAAGTAAGCCAATGTTTATTCCTTCGCAGCTACATAGACCAGGATGGTGACACCAGGAAGGAAGTTAGAATTCGAATTGCGAAAGCAGCATTGTCCTTAAAAAATCTTGAGAACATATGGAATTCCAAAGTTATAAGCACAAAAACCAAGTTAGGATTATTCAATTCAAATGCATTATCCACCTTCATTTATGTATGCGAAACCTGGGAATCACCTACATAAATATACAAGAAATTAGACTCTTTTGAAAATAAATGTCTCAGGAAAATATTCGATATTAAGTGGAAAGAATTCAAGAAAAACGCAGAGATAAGACAGATGAGCAAACAACAACCTGTCTCATGGGTGATCAGAACAAGAAGATGGACACATGTAGGCCATGTGACGAGAAGAAACAATCATAGAATATCAAAACAAGCTATCTTATGGAGCACAACAGGCCGAAGAAAATGAGGTTGACCAAGTGAAACTCTAAAGAGGACATTGTTAAGAGAAGCCAGTTTAATGGACATACCATCCCTTGATGACGTTGAAAGATTCACTGAGAATAGGAAAACTTGGCAAACAAATGTGCAAGCCCTATGTGATGTTTAACGGCACGGGAAGGATGTACGATATAACATATACCAAATAATTAACACACACAAGTAAAACGTCTGTCATCTTACATCTTACAGTCTTCCCTTGCCGTTAAACGTCACATGGGGCTCGCATAGTTGTTTGCCAAGTTTTCCTATTCTCAGCGAGTCTTTCAACTTAATCAAGGGATGTTATGCCCATTAAACTGGCTTCTCTTAACAATGTCCTCTTAAGAGTTTCACGTGGTCAACCTCTTTTTCTTCGGCCTGTTGTGTTCCACCTGATAGCTTAAAACTTCTATAGGGAAAGGGAAAAAATTACCTCAACAAAGTCGGCAGGCTCCGAAAACTCATCAGTTGACCAAGAACTGTAGTTTATCTGTTTGTTCCCTTCATTACTAATATTTCCACTGTGAAGGTACGGGGTCACATTGTCAAAGTCGTCCAACAACAAGACGAGAGCTCCACTAGATCCTGGACAAGTGGGTGTGTTGTATATCAGCTGGGTTAAGGCGTCGTCTTCATAAGACGGACTTCTACTGCTAAAGTAACCAAAACTGACCCGTTTGCTTTGTCCATGAGGATGCGATACTATAACACACAACGGGTTTCTGCCGTAACTGGCAGAATATAAAAGTGCATCGTGTTTCTCGCTTATGTCGTCGAGGAATTGTTCCATCACTGTTTTGTCTAAAGACTCAAAGAGCTCCATATTTTTCTTAAGTCTGTCAATCACATTAGAGTCACAGGTCACGTAACACATCACGCTAATGTCTTCTTTTCTTCCGACCAGTTCATCATTAAACGATAAATTTGTTATTGCAACAACACCAGGACAGTGTTCAACGTCATCACCCTTGTCGAAGAAAAGATGGCAAGTGGTTTTTTGTGTCTCTTGCTCATCATACACATTGTGGGCTACTGTTAGTATATAAACAAGAGAATGATTATCGTTTGGTGATGGGTACTTTTTGCATGTGGAACACTGCATGTGGCTGGGCGCCTCCTCTACATGAAAAACAATCCCAGTTCCTGTTCTAGTAAGTCCCCGGTATGTGTCCTCGGAGAATGGATAAGGTTTATCACTGTCAGGCAAAGTCTTAGGTCTTCTGTCACTGGCACCCTTGACTGACACTCTCACAGTCAGTTCTGACAGAGCACGAATATGATCAAATAAGTCAGTGTTCCGGTAAGCTGGGGGAAGATGTTCTATAGAAAACTGGTCTACAGGTACAAAGTTCCGGTGACCTGGATTCTTCTCACAGTTGTTGAAATTTTTCTTAAGACATATCTCTCCTTCATAACTGACTTCAACTTCAGAATTTCCTGGTAGATAGATATGATAATCATTGTTGTTAGTATAACAGTTTACACAAATAAAAGTAAAACGTAATTTTAGACAAATACGTACAAGAAAAGTGCACGATAATATGAAATAAATATGTTGCCATAATGAGTAATATCTGAGACCTTGAGAGAACAAAATGGTTGTCTGAGATTTGGAGGTAGGTCTTGGATAGTTTAACACATCTGGTGATCTTCAAAGATAGGCAACTTGTTTCATTCTCTATGTTGTTGTATTTTTGTGATTTGTTCTCTGTGATAGATGTTTTTTTAAAAATTTTTCTTGGTGTGTTTCTTTCCTTATGTATTTGCATGTGTGTGATCCATTATTTGTGATTTTTTTTTATAGTGCATTTCGTTCTTGTAATAGAATATTTTGTTTTTTGCACACAACGTTTTGTTGTTTGTGATACTGCGTTTTGCTTTTCTTATTTTAGTATGTTTCTTTTTTCACATTATTATTTTGTTTCCTGTGATAATGTCATTGTGTTCCTTCTAATAACGTACTTCGTTGTTTATGATAAGTGTATGTTCCAACATAAAATTAGTTCATGATATGTGGTGAAGATACACAGTAGAACAAAGAAAGATAACCCTACACTTCTTTCACAGACAACACCTCAGAAAATCTCTGTGTAAGTTAATAGTTCGCCGTGACCTTAGTTACATATACTGCCTTACAATATTTCTCTGTCAACAGATGGTTTCCTGTGACTTTAGTTACGACCTTACAATATATCTCTGTCAATAGACAGTTATAGTAGTATAATGAATGTTAGGATGTAAGATATATAACTCATCTGAGAATTGTAACATTTGTATAAAATGAGTTATCTTCTAAAGTAATCAGCTGTTTGTGAGTAGAGTCCATCTCCTTTGTCTCGGATTGCACGAGGGTCACGGATGGGGAATGTGAGCAAAAAGGTCAGGTGAGAGAGAAATCATGTGACTGAGGGACAGTTGTGTTTTGTGTATCGTCTGAGATAGACGTAGATTAGGCTGTTAGAAATGTTGTTTAGTGAAATACATGTAGAATAGAGTGTATTAGGTTGTTCTGATGGCGACAGTAGTCTGCCGGGAACATATACTGTATCGTGGAGATGTCCAGTATTGTGTCCATGGATTTTGTTGATGCCTTTTGTCGTGCTCATCATATCGCTCATCGACTTATTGTCACCCCACGCATCATTAAAGTCATTTCAACTGTAAAGTTGCTGCTTCTGTATTACTGTTTCAACTGAGAGAGAATGAACCTAGGAGCAAGTAAGTCTGTGAAGTGAGTAACAAAACAGACGCAGAACAACGTAGAATACTTGTAGATTAAATGAGATAAAATATTAACAATAATTGATCAAATCAACACTTGTAAACAGAAAGAACATTATTCCAGTGGATAATAGTGAAAATTTACTCACAGAAGAGCAGAAGATAGAATCACACCCGAAAATCCTGCTTTATAGTGCTCTGTGACTTTAGTTACATATACTTCTTATCTGCCATTTGTGTGGCAGTAAGTTCTAGACACTGGTTCAGACCAAGGTGAGAGGCCTGGGTAGCTGTCATGTTGTTTACTCAGCGTGTCCTTCACCCCATCTATCCACCTTTTCCTTGGTCGTCCTCGTTCTTATATTCATAAGCTTTCTAACTGTATGCACGTTCTGCTGGTTATATCAGATGTAGGAACCACTTAACTCTCTGATTTTAGATTAATTATTGACAAGAGTGTTGTTCTCACTATTTGCCTGAATATTTAAATTCTTGCATGCTATCTTTCTGTCATAGAATTCGTGACTGGATAGTCTGGCACTGAAAGTACAGAATCGGAGTGAATATTGTGTGAAAGAATTTTTTCTTTGGGGGGGGGGGGGGGGAAGAGGGCCATCCGTCGGATGCCTGGAAGTTTTAGAATTAGTGCAAACTGATAGGTAATACTGTTTGCTTTATGGATTTTGCTGTCGATGTTTCTATCTATTTTTCATTCTGTGTCAGTGTACTTACACGATATCTAAATTCAGTAATCTGCTTGAGTGTGGTGTTACTTATATAATTATTACATGTTATGTGGGGTTCTTCTTATCTCCCTTGTTATATGTTATATGGTGTTCTTCTTATCTCCCTTTGTTACGTGGGGGGTTCTTCTTATCTCCCTTGTTACATGTTATGTGGGGTTCTTCTTATCTCCCTTGTTTCTGATTCCTCGACATTTATTTTGGTAGTTCATTCTTCGTAGATGTTCCTGATGATGTAGTTTTCTAGTTACAGATACAACATTACAATATCTCTGTAAGAATGTAAAGGTACCACGTGAATGCTGGGCCTCAACGTTGTATGTAAACATAGTAAACACAGTCTAAGACTGGTCCTTGATGTGAGGAGAGACATCTGACCCCCGCTTTCTAGTTGTTCCTTGAGTTGTTCAAAGAATTGTAGTGTTCTGTTGTGATATCCTTCAGTTATATAGCTTTCTGGTGTTGGATAGGGTTTAGTTATGTAGTGGTCTTATGTCGTATAGTGTTTAGTTAGGCTGTGGTCTATTGTTGGTATTGTCTAGTTATGTTGTGTACTGTTGATGGTATTGTTTAATTATGTAGCGTTCTGTTGTTGCTATTGTTTAGTTATGTAGTCGGTTACGTTTCAATGCAAGATAAATCTTTTCTAACCAGTTAGAAACTTAGAAAATAACAAATATAAAAGAAGGTAGGCAAGAAGTCACTAGACTTAACTATGTAGGCCGATCACTAGACTTGACTATGTAGGCCAATCACTAGACTTGACCATGTAGGCCGATCACTAGATTTGACTATGTAGGCCGATCACTAGACTTAACTATGTAGGCCGATCACTAGACTTGACTATGTAGGCCGATCACTAGACTTGACTATGTAGGCCGATCATTTGATTTGACTATGTAGGCCGACTGTGAAAATGGCGTATCTAAGTTGAAAGCTCTGTAGGTAGGTAGATGTATGTGTAGAGCATGTAGATATGGGGAACTGAAGATAAGGTTTGTATGTACGGACTATTTGTATAGAAAAGCTATGTAAGTAGAGTTCGTGTCTCTTTGTCATGAGAGTTATGTCTTCATGTCACATTGTTCTGTACGTTTATGTCACGTTGTTCTGTATGTTTATGTCACATTTTTCTGTATTTTCATGAGGCATTGTTGTATGTGTTAATGTCACACTGTTCTGTATATTTATGTTTCTAATAATTTTCTGAATGCACTCAAATATTTTTATTAAATTTTTATAATAATTATATTACCAACGTATTCTTCATGCATTATCAGCGTATTGTCAGTGATGTATGGATATTACCATCGTTGTTTATTAGAGTTAAGGAGGGCTTGTACTGCATTAATTAACAAACCTATACATAACCAGATAGATAGATAGATAGATAGATAGATAGATAGATAGATAGATAGATAGATAGATAGATAGATAGATAGATAGATAGATAGATAGATAGATAGATAGATAGATAGATAGATAGATGGGGACATAGTTCAGTACTTAGATGCAACAAATAAAATGCGTACCAGGTACCTCTTAGTTATATAGTGTTTCGTTAGTGTTATTTAACTACATTGTGTTCTGCTGTTGTCATTTTTAGTTGCATAGTGTTCAGTTAGTGTTACTGATAGTTTTATAGTGTACTGTTTGCTATATAGTGTTCTGTAGGTATTAGAGTTAGTAATATACTGTTTTATTCGTGGTATTGTTAGTAATATAGTGTTCTATTTGTCGTAGTGTTAGTCATATAGATTCTGCTGGTGGTACTGTTAGTGTTCCGTTAAAATGGAGTGTTAGATGTGTAGTAATCTTTTATTGGTAGTGTTAGTTATATTGTGATCTTTTTGTGGTATTGTTAGCTATATAGTGTTCTACTGGTGCTGCTCTTACCTATACAGTATTTTGATGGTGCTAATGTTAGTTATATATTGTTTTGGTGTTGCTACTTTTAGTTACGTACTGTTATGCTCGTGATAGTTTTATATATAAAGTGTTCTGTTGTTACTATTGTTAGTTATATAGTGTTATGTTGGTGCTACTGTTAGTTAAATAGTTTTCTGTGGGTGTTTCTGTTCTTTAATTACTGTTCTGGTGTTTGAATATTAATCATATAGTGTTCTGTCAGTGCTACTGTTGGTCATATAGTATTTAGTCTGTGGTAGTGTTAGTTATATAGTTTTGCATTTGTGTCAGTGTTAATTATTTAGTGTTCTGTTGCTTCTTTAGTTTGTTATATATAATGTTTTACTGGTGCTACCTTTACTTATGCAGTGTTCTGGTGGTGCTGCTTTAAGGCATGTTCCCTTGGTGATACTGCTAGTTTATATAGTTTTCCCCTTGTGGTACGGTTAGTTATATAGTGTTCTGTTAGTGGCAGTGCTAGCTATACAGTGTACTGTTTGTGGTAGCGTTAGATATATAGTGTTCTATTGGTGCTACTGTTACTTATACAACGATCTGTTGGTGCTACTGTAGGTTATACATTTTTATCTTGGTGCTACTGCTAGTTATGCAGTTTTTTTTTGGTGGTAGTGATGGCTATATAGTGTACTGTTGGTAATAGTGTTAGTTGTATAGTTTTCTATTGGTGGTTCAGTTCAGTTCAGTTATTTGCATGTCCCTTGCGGAACTTTACCCCTCTAACAGCTTCCTTGTAAGCCTCGCGGTTGTAAGCAAGAAGTCCTGCTGCTGATGCATCCATCTGCATGTTGTCAACTATGACTTGCAGCCATCTTCGCCTTGGTCTTCCTCTCTTTCTTTTGTCCATTACGTAGCCTTCCAAGACGGTCTTCTCTAGATTATCATGACGTTTCATGTGTCCAAAATATTTAAGTTTTCTTTGTTTAATCCTCTTTACTAGCCAGCCTTCTTCAATATTAAGTTCTTGTAGTATGGATATATTTGTTCTTTTTTTGTGTCCATGCTATTTGAAGAACTCTTCTGTAGCATTTACACTCAAAGACATGTATGCGTTTCTCAGCTGTTTTGTTAAATGTCCAGGTCTCAAGGGCATACATTCCTATGGGAAAGATGCATGCCCTTTAAAAAACAAATCTTATTTTTGTAGTTCTATCTGTTCTTCTCAACAACTTGTTTAGTTGTTTTACTTTCTGAAGAGCAACAGATGTATCTTCATTATAAGTTAGCGTTGATCCAGGAATTACTGTCTACAACGCACAAAGGAATGGAAAAAAATAATTATGTCAGTACTTAAGAACAGCGAAGATCAAAACCTCTATCTTAATGCGAAGAAAACTAAATTAATGACAACTAACAAAACAAGGCAGATGAAATATGTATCAATGAGGAAAAGCTGGAAGAAGTGTAGAGTTATGAATATCTTGGATCATTACTAACTAATAATGGAGATACAATGGGGGAAATTAAAAGGACATCTATCGCTATTCAGAAAGTAAAACAACTAAAGAATCTGTGGAGAGGAACAGACATAACCACCAAAATAAGATTTTTAAGGGCATGCATCTTTCCCATCGCAACATATGCCTGTGAGACCTGGACGCTTGACACAACAGCTGAGAAAGACATAAATGTCTTTGAATGTAAATGCTACAGAAGAGTTCTTCAAATATCATGGACACAGAAAAGAACAAATATATTCATATTGCAAGAATTTAATATTGGGGGTTAGCTAGTAAAACAATATTAAAGAGAGAAATATTTTGGACACATTAAACGTCATGATAATCTTGAGAAGACCTTCTTTGAAGGGTACATAATGGGAATAAGAAAGAGAGGAAGACCAAGGTGAAGATAGCTGCAAGACATCGTTGATGATCTGCAAATGAATGCATCAGCAGCAGGCCATCTTGCTCACAACCGAGAGGCCTACAAGAGTGCTATTTGGAAGTCAATGTTCCGCAAGGGACATGCAAATGAATGAATGAATTAAATACCATTTAAAATTGTCAACATCATTGAGGACTTCTGCAATGGATATGTTTGTGCAGTCAAAACAAAAGAAAGGATGAGCGAATGGTTCCAGATTGAAACAGGCGTGAAACAAGGATGTATTCTGTCTCCTTTGCTTTTTGGAATTACAATAGACTTCATAAAGAAAAAATTCTGCACAGGTAACACAAGTATTGACTGGGTACATGGGACCCAACTAGAAGATCTTGATTTTGCTGATGACATAACTCTTATCAGTAACAATGTGAATTCCATGCAAGAAAAAAACAAATAGCCTGTCTTCACTGGCTAGCAAAATAGGGCTTGAAATTAACAAGAACAAAACAAAAATAATGACACTTCCCATTAATCATAATGAAAAAATACATGTAGAAGGGACAGATATTGAAGAAGTCAATCAATTTGTATACCTTGGCGGCTACATACACACACCAGGATGGTGACACCAGAAAAGAAGTTAGAATCAGAACTGCAAAAGCAGCATCAATCTTCAAGATTCTTGAGAACAAATGGCATTCAAAAGTTATAAGCGCAAAAATCAAGTAAATACTATTCAATTCAAATGTAATATCCACCCTCAATTATGCATGCGAATGCTGAAAAAAAAACAACTAAAGAAATAGACAAGAAATTATACTCTTTTGAAAACAAATGGCTAAGGAAAATACTCAACATCAAGTGGAACAAATTCAAGAACAATGCAGAGACAGGACAGATGACTGAACAACAACCAATCTCATCTGTGATCAGGAAAAGGAGATGACATATGATGGTCACGTGATGAGAAGAAGCAGTCAGAAAAACCCAAAACAAGCTATCAAGATTCGCAAGGTTCGTTAGTGAACCATAGCTGTTGGAACAGAACAGGCCACAGAAAAAGAGGCAGACCACGTGAAACTCTAAAGAGGATATTGGTAAGGAGAGGCCAGTTTAATAGTCATCATATATATATATATATATATATATATATATATATATATATATATATATATATTCTACTTGTCTCTATTCCTAATCTTCTCTCTCTAGTTGGTGACACCAATTTCTTTTATATTCTCTTCTATGTTGTCTTTCCAACTCAGTCTTGGTCTATCCCTTAGTATTGTTTCCCTCATCTCTTGTGCATACGCCATTTTCGTTTCTCTGTTCTCTTCCGCTCTTTCTACATGCCCCAGCCAGCGTAGTTTGTTAAGTTTCAAGACATTTATAATCCGTTGGGAGTTAAATAAGTTATTCAGTTCAGTGTTCTTTCTAGCTCTTCATTCTCCACTACTGGTATCCTTTATCGACACAAAAATTCTTCCTATGATCTTATTCTCAAAGATCTGCAGTTGTTGTTTATCTTTCTTTGTTGTACTCCACGTTTCTGATCCATACATGACAGCTCGTCTTACTATAGTTTTATAGATTGTTATTTTGGTGTTTTGGGGCAGGATTTTGGATTTTAACAGGTGCTGCAAGCGAAGTATATTTTATTCCCTATCTTTCTGTACTCTGCTTTCAATTTCCTCGGTTACAATATATATATATATAAATTGTTTTTTTTTGGGGGGGGGGAGGTGTGGTGGGGAGGGGGGTTGGTTTAGACACTGCATGATTTTAGTAGTCAGTGAACCATAGCTGACATCAGAATTAGCGAACCATAACTGACATCAGACTTAGCAAGCCATACATGATATGCTGGCATTAGTTAGAGAAGCATAGCTGACATAACGACATCAGAGTTAGCGAACCATAGCTGACATGACGACATCAGAGTTAGCGAACCATAGCTGACATAACGACATCAGAGTTAGCGAACCATAGCTGACATAACGACATCAGAGTTAGCGAACCATAGCTGACATAACGACATCAGAGTTAGCGAACCATAGCTGACATGCTGACATCAGAGTTAGCGAATCATAGCTGACATGCTGACATCAGAGTTAGCGAATCATAGCTGACATGCTGACATCAGAGTTACCGAACCATAGCTGACATAACGACATCAGAGTTAGCGAACCATAGCTGACATGCTGACATCAGAGTTAGCGAATCATAGCTGACATGCTGACATCAGAGTTAGCGAACCATAGCTGATATGCTGACGTCAGAGTTAGCGAATCATAGCTGACATGCTGACATAAGATTTAGCGAACCATAGCTAACATGCTGACATCAGAGTTAGCAAACCTTAGCTGACCCAGATCCTGTCTCACTTCTTCGTTGGTACCCCAACTAACAGGCCCACCTGGCTAACGAGACACAGAACATCATAGTCCACATGCTGGTGAAATCTGCGTAGAGAACTACTACTTTCTAGCTGTACTCAGGGGCTGAACAGACAAATAGCTGTCTTAACCCGCTCCGAATCCGACATTATGATGTGGCTCAACATCTTCACCATATCTGCTACAAAGAACACCAGGTCGTAGTTCCAAATAGATTAAAGCAAACAAACAAACAAACAAAAGTTATGTTCTACAGCTGAATGTTGCTATCAATGATGGAAGGTTATCAACAACTGCAGAACCTGAGACTAGGAGAATATTCAGACTCTGTAGTCAAAGGAAGAACTTGTTAAACACAAAGTAGGAACTAAACAAAAGATGAGATTTCTACTGGTTTATGTTAGATGTACTTCAAGCACAAAAATCAAATACTCACCAGGAAATATACAGTTTGATGTTGATTCCCCGGTACATCTGTTCTCAGAATCTGTCTCTTCCACGTCTCTCTGTAGACATCTCCTGTCATCCGTTACTAATTTTTCTGGTAAATAAAAGAACGAAATGAACTTTAAAAATGTACCATGTTCAATACTTTGTGTGTGAGCACTTAAGAGGCCTAAAGCCATAAGCGCTAAGTAAATGTTGACTCTGACATAGAAATTGCAGAATTGAGATGATTGTCGAGTAGGGCTGCGATAGTTTGTATATTCCATAAGGAAGTACCGACCGGTTCATACAAAACCAAGAAACAGAGATAATAGAAACGCTGCTGATTAATTCATTCTACTCATTATGGAAGTCACTTTTGGCGGTTTTAGTAACCCGCTGTTTGAAAATAAATAAATGCAAAAAAAAAAAAATAATAATAAATTTAAAAAAAATAGAAATTCGTAAATTTGAATTGAATAATTTCCAGTGGACTCTTCTCCATGAATGAAGTTTTGAGTCATCTCTCAGTCAGCCATTTCCTTGTCCCTGACAGAAAGAGAGAGAGAGTGAGTGTGTGTGTGTAGAGAGAGCGTGTGAAAGAGAGAGAGAGAGTGAGTGATTGTGTGTGTGTAGAGAGAGCGTGTGAAAGAGAGAGAGAGAGAGTGATTGTGTGTGTGTAGAGAGAGCGTGTGAAAGAGAGAGAGAGAGTGATTGTGTGTGTGTAGAGAGAGCGTGTGAAAGAGAGAGAGAGAGAGAGAAACGAAAAAGAGAGTGTGAAAATGTGTGTGCAAGAGAGAGGCAGGATACACTGAGAGAGAGAGTGTGTGTGTGTGAGAGAGAGAGAGAGAGAACAAACATAATCACATGCATACTCAGTCTCCCAGTCACCTAGATTTTAGTACGAACATAAGTAAATGCGCGCTCTCTCTCTCTTCTTCTCTCTCTCTCTCTCTTCTGCTCTCTCTCTCTCTCTCGCTGTATATGTGTCTCTCTTTTACAAACACTCACGCACTATATCTCTAATGTACTGTAGGTATATTTTTACGCTGAAAATAGTAATTATAAAATGCTAGGTATTACCCGCCGTTTCAAACATCCGCGTGAAAGATTGGAACCAGATTTCCACGGATACGAGAGGACTATTATAGAGAGTTTAAGAACGTTATAAAATAACATCAGTAATGGAGAATAGTTTTATTTGAGCAAGGATGATACAGAAAGAACTAAGTTTAATTGCTCATCTATTTTTCTTGCTTTTATTCTGATTTTCAATTTAGTCCTTAGGAAAAGCTTTCATCAAAATATTGGATGTTGTTTGTTCTTTTTTTATACGTTCTCATCTTTTTCTGTCAGTCTCGTTTATGCCAAATGTCCTAACTTTTTTTTATCATTTTGTAAAACAGAACCTTACACTTTAGTCTAACTTTATTACTAGAACCAGTTTTACCAAAATCTATCTTTATTACTGGAACCAGTTTTATCTTAGTGTACCTTTATTACTAGAAACAGTTTTATCTTAGTCTACCTTTATTACTAGAAACAGTGTTTCTTAGTCTACCTTTATTATAGTTCTATCTTAGTCTACCTTTATTACTAGAAACAGTTTTATCACAATAGTAAATTTTGTAGGAATAAATATGATATTATATGGCTAATAAATGTATGTTATTTATATAATGTTAAATCTTATTTTTATTGTTGGTGTCTTATCTAAATTAGTTATGTGAAGATGGAAGATGGCACAGACAAACACCTTCACACATTACACCGATGAAAGAAAAACAAACACCCTGCTGGTGTTCTTTGCTGTCGATGTTGTAGAGATTTTGAGGTAAAGCACCGTATCAGCTTGGGAGCGGGTTATGGCAGCTAATTTTTCAGTCCATGATTACAGCTAAAAAGCAGGGGGTATGCAATGCTTCTCTAGCAGACTCCACTACCATGGGGCAATGGTGATCCCTGTCCCGATAGCCGAACTAGGCCTGTTACTCGGGGAACCGAAAGCGAGGTGGGACAGGGTCTTGGTCAGCTATGGTTCGCTAACCCTGACGCTGTGGGTCGCTGACTGCCTCATGGAACAGCCTCTTCACCCTCTATGATTTTGATAAAGTAAAGATCCGCGCATGCGTGTAATGTTTCTACATTTTACATTCTTGTGGAAGCAATTATGAAGAACATCACTCATTTGAAAGAAAAAAAAAACACAAACCCAGAAAAATTCTAGTAATATCTTTTGTAATTGGTTCATGTCACTTTAACTCATAAGAGCCTTCAAATATTGTGCTAAATCACTTCATCTCTTGGTGAATGCTAGCTATGTCGAAGGTTAGACCTGTAGTTTGTCTCATAGAAGCTGTATCTAGTTCTAATGGATCAATATCCTATGCAAGCAGATATTTACAAAATACACACATTGACCATATTAATTTATTTCATCACAAGCTTCGGTCCAATAAGGACAAGTTTAATTGTGCTCCACATAAGGACAAGTTTAATTTTGCATTTTTATGCGCACGTCATTGTGGTTGAGATTAGCTAATAAAAAAAATAACATAGACGTACAGATCAAGAAAATGATGGTGTTAGATGTTCGGGACACCTTTCACACGTGGAAAAAAATTCAGCACAAAATAATTACGTACTGTGTGTGTCCACATCCGTGTCTGATGTCAACGATAGTTTCCTCTTTTCTTGTTTTGCCATGGCCAATGAAAGCCCAGTCTCTGCCTGATTTGATTTCTCACGTAAACTGCTTGAAAATATCCAGAAATTTCTATCAACACAAGGAAACGACGTTTATTACAATTCTTTGCTATAACGATGCATAACAAATGAACGTAAGCATACATTTACGATGCAAAAGATCTCCTGTACTGACAGGAAAACTGGCTCTATCAAAGCTATTTAAAAGAAAAAGGTGTGACTGCTAGATTATATGGAAATATATTCTCTGTTTATTGGCTTTGATGATGATGATGATGATGATGATGATGTGTTAAAAAGTGTACTTATTTCTTATATATAAAGTGGAGTAAGTTTTAGTGCTATTTTTTATACTCAGGAGTCAAGTAAATAACTACCTTCACCACCGAATCAGTTATCTCTGTAGATTTGTCTGTAGTTAGTTATCTCTGTAGATTTGTCTGTAGTTAGTAGATTTGTCTGTAGTTAGTTATCTCTGTAGATTTGTCTGTAGTTAGTAGTTATCTCTGTAGATTAGTCTGTAGTTAGTTATCTCTGTAGATGTGTCTGTAGTTAGTTATCTCTGTAGATTTGTCTGTAGTTAGTAGTTATCTCTGTAGATTTGTCTGTAGTTAGTTATCTCTGTAGATGTGTCTTTAGTTAGTTATCTCTGTAGATGTGTCTGTAGTTAGTTATCTCTGTAGATTAGTCTGTAGTTAGTTATCTCTGTAGATGTGTCTGTAGTTAGTTATCTCTGTAGATTTCTGTAGTTAGTTATCTCTGTAGATTGCTGTAGTTAGTTATCTCTGTAGATTAGTCTGTAGTTAGTTATCTCTGTAGATGTGTCTGTAGTTAGTTCTCTCTGTAGATTAGTCTGTAGTTAGTTATCTCTGTAGATTAGTCTGTAGTTAGTTATCTCTGTAGATTAGTCTGTAGTTAGTTCTCTCTGTAGATTAGTCTGTAGTTAGTTCTCTCTGCAGATTTGTATGTAGTTAGTTCTCTCTGTGGATTTGTCTGTAGTTAGTTCTCTCTGCAGATTTGTATGAGGTACCAAACTAGATTGACAGAATTAGCCTTTCGTTGCAGAGAGTGCACTTTGTATCTTCTGATAACCCTATTTGTATAGGTTGGAGCCTGTAGGCAGAAGGTCATAAGTAGCTGTGATGATGAAGCTAAGCCTCAAGGGTGCAATTTTCCAGATGTCATTCCATGTTAGTGATCTCTGCAGGACTTCCTCCTATGTTGTCCACTGCCCTTGCTGTGATTGTGCCTTCTGGACCCTCTTGTCATCCTCTGAATTCCTTACTTCACTGATGATCATATCCCTTCTTTCCTTACAGGAGGCCTTTGACCACCATTTGATTTCGCCATGACCAAATCCCCTTCTGTTGGTCTGGGTGTACCCTATCACTTCTTTCAGCTCCTGCGTTTCCCTGGCTGTGGTCACTTCCTCACCTACTTTCCATTTTCGTCCAGTTTTAAGTATTGGCTGCACTTCTCGTACCACCGGATCTGTAGATTCTTGTAGCATTTTTGCAAGTCTTATTTTTCCTACCTTGTATTCTTCAACCACAGATTTGAATGGCAGCTGCAGTTTGCTCTTCTTGCAGTACAGCGCTACATCAGTTAACCCTAGTAGTACGCCCAGCCATTTTCTTATGGCTTTATTTATCTTTCTTTCGACTGCCTCTACTGTGCTGGTACTTACTTCGTAAATGAGTAGTGGCCACATCAGTTTTGGAATCAGCATGAACTGGAGGCACCATATTTTGAACTTACCCGGTAGTCTGCTTTTGTCTATGATGCTCAGCCCATTCTGCGCCATTTCTATAACCTGCTTCACAGCACTTGAGTCCTTCATGGATGCATCATATACTCTGCCAAGGCTCTTCACTGGCTCTTCCCCTACAGTCGGGATAATTTGATCTGCCACTATGTACGATCTTTATATCACTTTCCCTTTTATGAGTGACAGGTTTCTTGACTTCTTTGGCTTGAAGCTCATGCGGCACCATATGATAAGGCTGTCCAAACGTTCTAACATCTTTCGTGCCTGTGCTTCACTGTTTGTTATTACTGTTGTGTCATCCATGAATGCTTTTAGTGGTGGCATTTGACATCCATTTCTGAATCTTGGGCCTTCTGCTGCTCCTTCTGCTGCTCTCAGTATTACTTGCATGACTAGTACGAACAGTATGGGAGATATTGTACAAACCATTGCAATTCCTACCTGTAGCTCGATCCATCTTGTAATATATCCTGATGTTCCAAACTTCATGAGGAATCCTGTGAATTGCCCTTTGCAGTATGTTTGTGATTTCTTTCAGCACATGATACATGTCTAGTGCTAGCCATATCATCTGTTCCGGTACTGAGCCATACGCATTGGCTAGGTCAAGCCATATTACCTGCAGATCTTGCTTTCCAGATCTTGCCTGCTGAATAGTTTCCCAAATCAATGAAGCATGCTCGAGACATCCTGGGAAACCTGGAATTCCTCCCTTCTGCACGGATGTATAAACGTAACCATTGTCTAGGAGGTATGTTGTTAGTCTTTTTGCCATCACAGAGAAGAATATCTTTCCTTCCACATTCAGAATTGAGATCGGTCTGAACTGGTTGATTTCAGTGGAATTCTGCTCCTTTGGGATGTATGTTAGCCTTTTCCCAGTGTTTACATATGACTCCTTTGGTCCATGCTGTTCGTAGGAGTTTATGAAGCTTCTTTAGTACTTCAGGGCATCTTTTGTATAGTATGTAAGGAACGCCATTTGGACCTGGTCCTGACTTGCCTTTAGCTTTTCTTACAACGCTCTCTACTTCTGGTAAGGTTGGTGGGCTGCATTTGAATATGCTGCCTGGTGCACAGAGCCACACTAGACCTTTCATCTGCTCGAGAGGTGTATGCTGATTTTTATCAGAGTATGTCTTGCTCAGATGTTCCTCGAGCACCTCCTTACTTGCTTTCAGCATACCTGATTTTGGCTGTTCAAATAACTGCTTGGCAAATCCGAAGGGATCTCTGTAGAACTTCTCTCTTGAGTATCTAGTTTTCCTCTTCTTTTTACATAGTCTTTCAGCTCTGCAAAGGGCATTGTGCTGGGATTTTAGATGCTGCCAAACCTGTCTTAGTCCTTCTTTTTCTGATTCATGTTCCTTCTTGAACATTTTCCGGGCATGGTTGTTCTGCTGTCTTATTACTACTATTTTCCTCTGACTTCTGGACTTTCTTGGTGTCACTTTTTCTCTTTTTGTCTGTTTGGTTCCAAACTCTTTACGGCAGTGAAGATATATGATGTTACCAAATGCTTCCAGTTTTTGCTCCAGGTTTTTTCCTCTTAGCTGTTTGTCCAGTTCTTTGTATAATCCAGCGTCCAGGTTTTCCCATATGCTTTTTGCACTTGCTGGTGGAAAGTTAACCTTGTCTCTGGTCTCGTCGGAGGGCTGCATTGCCTCCCTGCTGCCCGACTCAACCTGAATATTCCCTGTACTGTGGATTATATCCTGACAGGGATCTTCTAATGTCTTATCTGAGACTGGCGTCACAGTGCGCTGTTGAGTATTGGGCAGCGAGGAACCACCACATCCCTTCTTCATTCTGTGTATCTTCATGCCACGTTGATGTAGATGTGTCTTTAATTAGTTCTCTCTGTAGATTTGTCTGTAATTCTCTCTGTAGATTTGTCTGTAGTTAGTTCTCTCTGTAGATTTGTCTGTAGTAAGTTCTCTCTGCAGATTTGTATGTAGTTAGTTCTCTCTGTGGATTTGTCTGTAGTTAGTTCTCTCTGGAGATTTGTATGTGGTACCAAACTAGATTGACATAATTAGCGCTACATTGTGGACGAGCCGCGCGCTCACAAGTTTGAGCAAGTCTGCATCGCACGGCTCGCCACATGACAAATGCGATGACAGGACAATATAATATTGGGATACAGAAGGAAATTATTATTCATTATGATGAGAATAAATAGCGGCTGAGGCGTGTCGTATGACATAATCAGTCCAGCCGACAATATTGTCGATGCATATTTGTGTGATGAAGTTTATAATTTAGATTTTCGAATTACGTCTTCCTCGTATTAAGAGGAGAAGTTATGTCAGATGCATTGTTATCATCATAAGCTGGATAGGCACATATCTTGTCCCGTCAAGGCCTTCATCCGCATGGCTGGTAGATATGTATGTGTCGAGATGGTATTCTGGAATTTCGTAATATGGTTGCAGCAGCTACACTCAATGAAGCGATCAACACAAGGAATTGTGGATGTGGGGAGACGGAGCGACTTTATTTCAGTGCATTAGCACACCCGAATTGTGTAATAATATTTCAGTGCAATGTAGCACATAATTGTGATGGGGCGTGTGTTTATAAGGAATGGATTGGTAGTAGCAGTGGCTGCATATATTATTCAGTGCATTAGCACATGATGGTGATGGGGCGTAGCAGCAGCGGCTGCATATATTATTCAGTGCGTTGGCACATGATGGTGATGAGGCGTATGCTATATAAAGGGTGGATTTCGTAGCTGCAGTGGCTGTGTATGTTAATGAGTGCATAAGCACATATATTTGTTTTATGAGAGTGTAGGCGTAGCTTATGAGAGCCAGAAGATCCCAGCCCGACATCGGCACATATATATATATATATATTATATATTATATATAATATATATATATAATTATTATGCTTAGAAGGTTTCTATGACATTCATGATACACGTAATTCTTGAATGTGACCCTGATAGCTGATAGATGCATGCCATTCTCAAATGTGTTACTTGATGATTCTTATATATTATGTCCTTCCCGTGCCGTTAAACCTCACATAGGGCTCGCAAGGTAGTTTGCCAATTTTTCCTGTCTTCGGTGAGCCTTTCAACTTCATCAAGGGATTTTATGCCTATTAATTTGGCCTCTCTTAACAATGTCTTCTTCAGAGTTTCACGCTGTCTGCCTCTTTTTCTTTGGCCTGTTGTTTTCCAATTTATAGCTTGTTTTGGGATTCTTGACTGTTTCTTTATGTCATCTCCTTTTCCTGATCACCCATGAGACTGGTTGTTGTTCAGTCAACTGTCTTATCTCTAGTAAGTCTGCTGTTGATGTCCTCTGTGCTGTCTCCATTTTCTACTACTCTGCTGCCAAGGTATACAAATTCGTTAACCTCCTCCACTAACTTGCTATCTACTCTGAGTACATTTATGTTGTTCACATTTTGCTTCATTAACTTTGTCTTTCCTACGTTGATCTTTAGTCCTATGTTGTTTGCATTCTGGGTTAACTTGTTTATTTTATCTTGCATATCTTTGTGACTGCTTGATAATAGACAAATGTCCGCAAAATCAAGGTCCTCCAGTACTGTGTTAAGGGTCCATTGTAATCCTCTGCGTTTGTCTGATGTTGCCTCCTTCATTAACCAGTCTACTGCCAAGATAAATAATGTTGGTGATAGTACGCATCCCTGTTTCACTCCTGTTTGTACCCTAAAGCTCCTGGAGGTATTTCTCCACAGGTAACTTTGCACTGAAAACCCTCGTATAGGGCTTTGATTACATTAACTATCTTATGGGTGAGGCCATGCCATCTTAGGATTTTCCACAGTGCATCTCTGTTGACACTGTCAAAGGCTTTCTCAAAATCTATGAATAATGCATATGTTGTGCTATGCCACTCATTTGCCTGTTCTAATATTTGTCTAAGTACAAATATGTGGTCTATGTATGATCTTCCTGTCCTAAATCCTGCCTGCTCTTTCCGAAGTTTTTCCTCAAGTGTTGGTACAATTCTGTTGATGACTATTCTGCAAAATACTTTACTGGTGAGTGGCAGTAGGGTAATGCCTCTCCAGTTCCCGCAATCTCTGAGGTCACCCTTCTTTTGTAGTTTTACTATAAGACCAGTTTTCCACTCCTCTGGGGCTTTTTCTAGATCCCATATTTGTTGTAATATCCGGCAAAGTTGTTTTGGTGTTTCTGTTTCTTCTGCTTTCAACATCTCAGCAGTCACTTCATCTTCACCTGGTGCCCTGTCTGATTTTAGCTTCTTTATCGCCTCCTTTACTTCACTTATTGTTATTGGTCCTGTATTGATGTTTAGTTCCGTTTTTGCTTCAGGTATGTCTATTGTTTGTGCTGCTTGTGTTCTGTTTAGTAGGGTGTTAAAGTGTTCGCTCCATCTTTCAATTTTTTCTCTTTCTCCACTGACCAGTTGTCCATTTTGTGTCCTTACTGCACTTTCACATCTTGTGTTGAAGTTACCTGTCATCTGCTTTGTGATTTTATATGGTTTTCATGTCATTTGTATATGCTGCTTTCTCTGCTGTTTCTGCTAAGTTGTCATAGTATTGACTTTTATCATGACGGCATGATTCTTTCACTTCTTTGTCTTTTTGTGCATAATAACTTAAACGTTGTTCTTTAAGCCGTTGTGATTTGGTGTTCAGTAATTTTTTCTTGATTTCTTTTCTTTGCTCTATCTTTTCCCATGTGGTCTTGCGTATCCATTCCTCTTTTCTCCTTTTCCGATATCCCAGCACCTCTTTTGCTGTTTCCTGTAGTGTTTTATTGAACTCTAGTATAGATATTTCTGCTTCGTCTTGTAGGACACTGAAGCGGTTCTTAAGTACTATAGAGAATTCATTTCTTGTTTGCTGGTCTTTCAGTTTTCTTGTATAAAAATGTATCTTTCTGTGTTCTCCGATTTTTGCTTTCCTTAATTTTAGTTTTATTTTTTCTACCAGAAGGTTGTTATCACTTCCTACATAGCGATGACAGGACAATATAATAGTGGGATACAGAAGGAAATTATTATTCATTATGATGAGAATAAATGGCGGCTGAGGCGTGTCGTATGACATAATCAGTCCAGCCGACAATATTGTCGATGCATATTTGTGTGATGAAGTTTATAATTTAGATTTACGAATTATGTCTTCCTCGTATTAAGAGGAGAAGTTATGTCAGATGCATGGTTATCATCATAAGCTGGATATGCACATATCTTGTCCCGTCAAGGCCTTCATCCGCATGGCTGGTAGATATGTATGTGTCGAGATGGTATTCTGGAATTTCGTAACATGGTTGCAGCAGCTGCACTCAATGAAGCGATCAACACAAGGAATTGTGGATGTGGGGAGACGGAGCGACTTTATTTCAGTGCATTAGCACACCCGAATTGTGTAACAATATTTCAGTGCAATGTAGCACATGATGGTGATGGGGCGTGTGTTTATAAGGAATGGATTCGTAGTAGCAGTGGCTGTATATATTATTCAATGCGTTAGCACATGATGGTGATGAGGCGTATGTTATATAAAGGGTGGATTTCGTAGCTGCAGTGGCTGTGTATATAAATGAGTGCATAAGCACATATATTTGTTTTATGAGAGTGTAGGCGTAGCTTATGAGAGCCAGGAGATCCCAGCCCGACATCGGCATATATATATATATATATATATATATATATATATATATATATATATATATAATTATTATGCTTAGAAGGTTTCTATGACATTCATGATACAATTAATTATTGAATGTGACCCTGATAGATGCACGCCATTCTCAAAGGTGTTACTTGATGATGATTATATCTTATGTCCTTCCCGTGCCGTTAAACGTCACATAGGGCTCGCAAGGTAGTTCGCCAATTTTTCCTGTCTTCGGCGAGCCTTTCAACCTCATCAAGGGATTTTATGCCTATTAATTTGGCCTCTCTTAACAATGTCTTCTTCAGAGTTTCACACGGTCTGGCTCTTTTTCTTTGGCCTGTTGTGTTTCACTTTATAGCTTGTTTTGGGATTCTCTGATCATTTCTTCTCATCACGTAACCAACATATGTCATCTCCTTTTCCTGATCACCCATGAGACTGGTTGTTGTTCAGTCATCTGTCTTATCGCTGCATTGTTCTCGAATTCGTTCCACTTGATGTTGAGTGTTTTCCTTAGGCATTTGTTTTCAAAAGAGTCTAATTTCTTGTCTAATTCATTAGTTGTTTTCGAGCTTTCGCATGCATAAATGAGGGTGGATATTACATTTGAATTGAAAAGTCTTTACTTGATTTTTGTGCTTATAACTTGTGAATGCCATTTGTTCTCAAGAATCTTGAAGATCGATGCTGCTTTTGCAATTCTAATTCAACTTTCCTTTCTGGTGTCACCATCCTGATGTGTGTATGTAGCTGCCAAGGTATGCATACTGATTGACTTATTCAATATTTGTCCCTTCTACATGTATTTATTCATTTTGATTAATGGGAAGTTTCATTATTTTTGTTTTGTTCTTGTTAATTTCAAGCCCTATTTTGCTAGCCAGTGAAGACATAAATCTATCTGGTTTTTTCTTGCATGGAATTCACATTGTTACTGATAAGAGTTATGTCATCAGCAAAATCAAGATCTTCTAGTTGGATCCTATGTACCCGGTCAATACTTGTGTTACCTGTGCAGCATGTTTTCATTATGAAGTCTGTTGTAATTCCAAAATGCAAAGGAGACAGTATACATCCTTGTTTCACGCCTGTTTCAATCTGGAACCATTCACTCATCCCTTCTTCTGTCTTGACTGCAAAACATATCAGTTGTTGAAGTCCTTAATGATGTTGACAATTTTAGATGGTATTCCATATAGACTTGATGATTATATTATATTTATGTCATATTTGTTAACATGATGATACGTGCGGACGTCTGCGTATGTCATGCTGTGTGTGACGCAACGTGATATATGTAGAAAGTTTTAATACATCTGTGAAACTTGATTTACTGACTTGGATTTTATGTATTACATGTTTATTGTAAGTGTGGATGAAAATGATATGATGTGTGACTGGCATACAGTATCCTTGGAGAGAAATCCTGGCTTGTAGCGCTAGTTTTGGAATTGCCACCCCAGTACGGCAGTACACGGGTCATGGGTTTTGGATTGTAATTGGGTCTTGATCCTGTCCTTTCCCCTTATTTTCGTCAGTTGTGAACTTAGCAACCCACTAAGTTTAAAACATGTTGTAATAACATAGTAATATCTTACAGTGAGCATTATATTGATGTAGTAACAGGACAGAGTGCAGTGGATGTTATATATTTATAATTTTATTTTTATATAGACTAAAACAACTATTCTTCTGTTACAATGGTGGCTGTAAGGATGTAGTGACAAAGCAGCCTGTTACAGTCAGTGTTATATTTTTTGCAGTAATACAGCAGCCCGCTAGTACGACTGCTACAAAGATGTAGTAACAGAGTAGTTTGTTACAATGAAAGCCACATAAATGCATGATAAGATCTGTAATAACTGCTAGGTCAGATCCACGGTCATCTCAGCTGTAAACTTTGCAGCATGTTTTCATTATGAAGTCTGTTGTAATTCCAAAATGCAAAGGAGACAGTATACATCCTTGTTTCACGCCTGTTTCAATCTGGAACCATTCACTCATCCCTTCTTCTGTCTTGACTGCAAAACATATCAGTTGTTGAAGTCCTTAATGATGTTGACAATTTTAGATGGTATTCCATATAGACTTGATGATTATATTATATTTATGTCATATTTGTTAACATGATGATACGTGCGGACGTCTGCGTATGTCATGCTGTGTGTGACGCAACGTGATATATGTAGAAAGTTTTAATACATCTGTGAAACTTGATTTACTGACTTGGATTTTATGTATTACATGTTTATTGTAAGTGTGGATGAAAATGATATGATGTGTGACTGGCATACAGTATCCTTGGAGAGAAATCCTGGCTTGTAGCGCTAGTTTTGGAATTGCCACCCCAGTACGGCAGTACACGGGTCATGGGTTTTGGATTGTAATTGGGTCTTGATCCTGTCCTTTCCCCTTATTTTCGTCAGTTGTGAACTTAGCAACCCACTAAGTTTAAAACATGTTGTAATAACATAGTAATATCTTACAGTGAGCATTATATTGATGTAGTAACAGGACAGAGTGCAGTGGATGTTATATATTTATAATTTTATTTTTATATAGACTAAAACAACTATTCTTCTGTTACAATGGTGGCTGTAAGGATGTAGTGACAAAGCAGCCTGTTACAGTCAGTGTTATATTTTTTGCAGTAATACAGCAGCCCGCTAGTACGACTGCTACAAAGATGTAGTAACAGAGTAGTTTGTTACAATGAAAGCCACATAAATGCATGATAAGATCTGTAATAACTGCTAGGTCAGATCCACGGTCATCTCAGCTGTAAACTTTGATAGATAATAATTGCCATTATTTTACATGTCACAATCTCTCCTTGACGTAAAGTGCCAAGACCAATGTTACAGAAATATCTTTACTGGAAAGGTTCATGATCTGTTTGTGCAATGATCGGCAAGCACAGTAGTTAAGATGTCGGTGAGATCTCTTTCAAAATCTGAAATTAAAAAAAATTCTTTGATGTGCTCACACTTACAGTAGTTCAGTTAGGACTTTAATTGTTTGATGTGCTCACACCTACAGTAGTTCAGTTAGGACTTTAATTGTTTGATGTGCTCACACCTACAGTAGTTCAGTTAGGACTTTAATTGTTTGATGTGCTCACACCTACAGTAGCTAGTTAGGACTTTAATTGTTTGATGTGCTCACAGCTACAGTAGTTCAGTTAGGACTTTAATTGTTTGATGTGCTCACAGCTACAGTAGTTCAGTTAGGACTTTAATTGTTTGATGTGCTCACAGCTACAGTAGTTCAGTTAGGACTTTAATTGTTTGATGTGCTGACCATGTACTTTTACTAGCACTTTCATTGTTCTTATCTGTCTATAAAACGCATGTGCATATCTTGTGTTCACTTTCTTGAGTACACATTCTTGTACATATCCCACGAAGGTCGGATAGAATCCATGATGATTTGAATAAAGCAGCCTTCTCTTTTGGATTGTGTCCTCCAGGACCCGAGTTGTTGGCAGAACTTCTCTTTCTTCATCCTCCACCTGTCTGGAGCTACAAGCTGGTGTTCTTTGTAGTCGATGCAGAGAATATGTTGAGGCGCAGAGTCATGTCTGCTTGGTGGAGTGTTACGGCGGCTGTTTTTTCAGTTCCTGATTGTCTATAGAGCAGGGGATGTAAAATGCTTCTTTATCAGACTCCACCACCACTGAAACTCTAGGATCCCTGTCTTGTTAGACAAGCTAGGTCCGTTTCTGTGGGTACCAAAGGAGAAATGGGACTTGGAAATGATCAGTTATGGTTCACCAACCCTGAGGCTAATATGCCAGCTGTAGTCCACCAACCCTGAGGCTAATATGCCAGCTGTAGTCCACCAATCCTGAGGCTAATATGCCAGCTGTAGTCCACCAATCCTGAGGCTAATATGCCAGCTGTAGTCCACCAACCCTGAGGCTAATATGCCAGTGTAGTCCACCAACCCTGAGGCTAATATGCCAGCTGTAGTCCACCAACACTGAGGCTAATATGCCAGCTGTAGTCCACCAATCCTGAGGCTAATATGCCAGCTGTAGTCCACCAACCCTGAGGGTAATATGCCAGCTATAGTCCACCAACCCTGAGGCTAATATGCCAGATATAGTCCACCAACCCTAATGGTAATATGTCTGCTGTAGTCCACCAACCCTGAGGGTAATATGCCAGCTATAGTCCACCAACCCTAATGGTAATATGTCTGCTGTAGTCCACCAACCCTGAGGGTAATATGCCAGCTATAGTCCACCAACCCTAATGGTAATATGTCTGCTGTAGTCCACCAACCCTGAGGGTAATATGCCAGCTTTAGTCCACCAACCCTGAGGGTAATATGCCAGCTATAGTCCACCAACCCTGAGGGTAATATGCCAGCTATAGTCCACCAACCCTAATGGTAATATGTCTGCTGTAGTCCACCAACCCTGAGGGTAATATGCCAGCTATAGTCCAGAAACACTGAGGCTAATATGTCAGCTATAGTCCACCAACACTGAGGCTAATATGCCAGCTATAGTCCACCAACACTGATGCTAATATGCCAGCTATAGTCCACCAACACTGAGGCTAATATGCCAGCTATAGTCCACCAACCCTGAGGGTAATATGCCAGCTATAGTCCACCAACCCTAATGGTAATATGTCTGCTGTAGTCCAGAAACACTGAGGCTAATATGTCAGCTATAGTCCACCAACACTGAGGCTAATATGCCAGCTATAGTCCACCAACACTGATGCTAATATGCCAGCTATAGTCCACCAACACTGAGGCTAATATGCCAGCTATAGTCCACCAACACTGAGGCTAATATGTCAGCTATAGTCCACCAACCCTGAGGTTAATATGTCAGCTATAGTCGACCAACCCTGAGGGTAATATGTCAGCTATAGTCCACCAAATCTGAGGCTAATATGCCAGCTGTAGTCCACCAATCCTGAGGCTAATATGCCAGATGTAGTCCACCAACCTTGAGGGTAATATGTCAGCTATAGTACACCAACCCTAAGGGTAATATGTCAGCTGTTGTCCACCAACCCTGAGGGTAATATGCCAGTTGTAGTCCACCAACCCTGAGGGTAATATGTCAGCTATAGTCCACCAACCCTGAGGGTAATATGTCAGCTATAGTCCACCAACCCTGAGACTAATGTTTCAGCTATAGTCCACCAACCCTGAGGTTAATATATCAGCTATAGTCCACCAATCCTAAGGTTTATATGTCAGTTATAGTCCACCAACCCTGAGGGAAATATGTCAGCTATAGTCCACCAACCCTGAGGCTAATATGCCAGCTGTAGTCCACCAACCCTGAGGGTAATATGTCAGCTATAGTCCACCATCCCTGAGGCTAATATGTCAGCTATAGTCCACCAACACTGAGGGTAATATGTCAGCTATAGTCCACCAACCCTGAGGCTAATATGTCAGCTATAGTCCACCAACCCTGAGGGTAATATGCCAGCTGTAGTCCACCAATCCTGAGGCTAATATGCCAGCTGTAGTCCACCAACCCTGAGGGTAATATGCCAGCTATAGTCCACCAACCCTGAGGCTAATATGCCAGCTATAGTCCACCAACCCTAATGGTAATAGGTCTGCTGTAGTCCACCAACCCTGAGGGTAATATGCCAGCTATAGTCCACCAACCCTAATGGTAATATGTCTGCTGTAGTCCACCAACCCTGAGGGTAATATGCCAGCTATAGTCCACCAACCCTGAGGGTAATATGCCAGCTATAGTCCACCAACCCTGAGGGTAATATGCCAGCTATAGTCCACCAACCCTAATGGTAATATGTCTGCTGTAGTCCACCAACCCTGAGGGTAATATGCCAGCTATAGTCCAGAAACACTGAGGCTAATATGTCAGCTATAGTCCACCAACACTGAGGCTAATATGCCAGCTATAGTCCACCAACACTGATGCTAATATGCCAGCTATAGTCCACCAACACTGAGGCTAATATGCCAGCTATAGTCCACCAACACTGAGGCTAATATGTCAGCTATAGTCCACCAACCCTGAGGTTAATATGTCAGCTATAGTCGACCAACCCTGAGGGTAATATGTCAGCTATAGTCCACCAAACCTGAGGGTAATATGTCAGCTATAGTCCACCAAATCTGAGGCTAATATGCCAGCTGTAGTCCACCAATCCTGAGGCTAATATGCCAGATGTAGTCCACCAACCTTGAGGGTAATATGTCAGCTATAGTACACCAACCCTAAGGGTAATATGTCAGCTGTTGTCCACCAACCCTGAGGGTAATATGCCAGTTGTAGTCCACCAACCCTGAGGGTAATATGTCAGCTATAGTCCACCAACCCTGAGGGTAATATGTCAGCTATAGTCCTCCAACCCTGAGACTAATGTTTCAGCTATAGTCCACCAACCCTGAGGGTAATATATCAGCTATAGTCCACCAATCCTAAGGTTTATATGTCAGCTGTTGTCCACCAACCCTGAGGGTAATATGCCAGTTGTAGTCCACCAACCCTGAGGGTAATATGTCAGCTATAGTCCACCAACCCTGAGGGTAATATGTCAGCTATAGTCCTCCAACCCTGAGACTAATGTTTCAGCTATAGTCCACCAACCCTGAGGGTAATATATCAGCTATAGTCCACCAATCCTAAGGTTTATATGTCAGTTATAGTCCACCAACCCTGAGGGAAATATGTCAGCTATAGTCCACCAACCCTGAGGCTAATATGTCAGTTATAGTCCACCAACCCTGAGGGTAATATGTCAGCTATAGTCCACCATCCCTGAGGCTAATATGTCAGCTATAGTCCACCAACACTGAGGGTAATATGTCAGCTATAGTCCACCAACCCTGAGGCTAATATGTCAGCTATAGTCCACCAACCCTGAGGGTAATATGCCAGTGTAGTCCACCATCCCTGAGGATAATATGCCAGCTGTAGTTCACCAACCCTGAGGGTAATATGTCAGCCGTTGTCCACCAACCCTGAGGGTAATATGCCAGTGTAGTCCACCATCCCTGAGTATATTATGCCAGCTGTAGTTCACCAACCCTGAAGGTAATATGCCAGCTGTAGTTCACCATCCCTGAGGATAATGTGCCAGCTGTAGTTCACCATCCCTGAAGATAATATGCCAGCTGTAGTTCACCATCCCTGAAGATAATATGCCAGCTGTTGTTCACCAACACTGAGGGTAATATGCCAGCTGTAGTCCACCAACCCCGAGGGTAATATGTCAGCTATAGTCCACCAACCCTGAGGGTAATATGTCAGCTGTAGTCCACCAACACTGAGGGTAATATGTCAGCTATAGTCCACCAACCCTGAGGCTAATATGTCAGCTATAGTCCACCAACCCTGAGGGTAATATGTCAGCTATAGTCCACCAACCCTGAGGGTAATATGTCAGCTGTAGTCCACCAACCCTGAGGGTAATATGTCAGCCATAGTCCACCAACCCTGAGGCTAATATGCCAGCTATAGTCCACCAACCCTGAGGGTAATTTGTCAGCTGTAGTCCACCAACCCTTAAGGTAATATGTCAGTTGTAGTCCACCAACCCTGAGGTTAATATACCAGCTATAGTCCACCAACACTGAGGGTAATTTGTTAGCTATAGTCCACCAACCCTGAGGGTAATATCCCAGTTATAGTCCACCAACCCTGAGGGTAATATACCGGCTATAGTCCACCAACCCTGAGGGTAATATGCCAGCTATAGTCCACCAACCCTGAGGGTAATATGTCAGATATAGTCCACCAACCCTGAGGGTAATATGCCAGCTATAGTCCACCAACCCTGAGGGTAATATACCAGCTATAGTCCACCAACCCTGAGGGTAATTTGTTAGCTATAGTCCACCAACCCTGAGGGTAATATGTCAGTTGTAGTCCACCAACCCTGAGGGTAATATGCCAGCTATAGTCCACCAACCCTGAGGGTAATATGTCAGTTGTAGTCCACCAACCCTGAGGGTAATATGCCAGCTATAGTCCACCAACCCTGAGGCTAATATGCCAGTTGTAGTCTACCAACCCTGAGAAATAATAGTAACAGTGAGTACTTGTGAATTTATTCTGCTCAGCCATATGGAAACCATTATCGGAGGTTTGGAAATAAATAGGCAGACAAAGAAATAACATTTTTTTAAAAAGTAGAAAATTCGCAAATGTTTATTCAATAATTACCAGCGCACTGAGCTGTGTGAGCGGAGTTATGAATCTTCTTTCACTCACCCTATTCCTTGTCAGCGAGAGAAAGAGAGAGAGAGAGAGAGAAAGAGAGAGAGAGAGGAGAAAAGAGATTGAACGAACATAATCACATACGTTCTCAATCATCTAGATTTCAGCGCATACATAAATGAATTGCTTCATTCTCTCTCTCTCTCTCTCTCTCTCTTTCTCTCTCTGTATATATCTAATTGTATCTCAATGTATTCTCTCTCCCCCAATTCTTTACCCTTTAAAAATAAAGATCATTCATTCATTCATTGTCTCTCACACACACAGACACACAAGCTATCTCTCTATTTACGTTTATTAATGTATTGTGCTTTTGATGATAACTACATGTTTTTATTTCTCTCTTAATTACTTTTATTCACGTTTTAATGTGTACAGTTCAGCACAAAATACTTACTTATTGTCTGTGTCCACCTCCATGTCTGATGTCAACGATAGTTTCTTCTTTTCTGACTTTGCCATGGACAATGAAATCCCAGTCTCTGCTTGGCCTGACGTTTCACGTGACCTGCTTGAAGACAAGCAGACATTTCTTGAAAAACAATGAAACCATGCTTATTACTTTTTTCTCTAATGATGCAAAAAAATGAATTTACTCATACATTTAAGATTTAAGAGATTCCTATATTCACAGGAAAACTACTTCTATTATAGAAAATGTACGGATCAAAAACGTTTAAAAAGAATAATGTATGACTGCCAGACTATGTGGAAGTACAGTCTGATTTCTATGACTTTTACGATGATGATGATGATGATGATGGTGATGATTATGATTATGATGATGATAAATGAGTTACAAGCTGTAGTTTTTTCGAATTTAAAATGAGGTAAATTTTAGTTACTGAGAATTGATGTAAGTAACTGCTTGTTACAGTCAGCACGGCATAGTAAGCACTATATACATGTATCAACATGACAGCCACTGATAGTGAGAACTATATACATGTATCAACGTGACAGCCACTGATAGTGAGCACTATATACATGTATCAGCAAGACAGCCTTTGATAGTTAGCACTATATAAATGTATCAACATGACAACCTCTGATAGTGAGCACAATATACAAGTATCAACATGACAGCCTATGATGGTGAACATTATATAAATGTATCAACATGACAACCTCTGATAGTGAGCACTATATACATGTATCAATATGACAGCCTATGATTCATTCATTCCTTTGCATGTCCCTTGCGGAACTTTGCCTCCCAAACAGCACTCCTGTAGGCCTCTCGGTTGTGAGCAAGATGGCCTGCTGCTGCTGCATCCATTTCCAGATCGTCAACGATGTCTTGCAGCCATCTTCGTTTCGGTCTTCCTCTTTTTCTTTTTCCCATTATGTATCCTTCCAATACGGTCTTCTCTAAATTATCATGACGTTTAATGTGTCCAAAATATTTCAGTTTTCTCTCTTTAATCCTCTTTACTAGCCAGCCTTCTTCAATATTAAGCTCTTGTAGTATAGATATATTTGTTCTTTTTTGTGTCCACGATATTTGGAGAACTCTTCTGTAGCATTTACATTCAAAGGCATTTATTTTCCATGATTGCTGCTTGGGTTTCTTGGTATGTTTCCAGAAGGTAGTTTACCGTTGCTTTCCTTCCGGGCAGTGACTGTACTAGTCAGTGATCGTAGCCATTGTCCCTACATTGAGATCATCCAGCCTATGACAGTGAGTATTATATACATGTATCAACATGACAGCCTATGATAGTGAGTACTATATACATGTATCAACATGACAGCCTATGATAGTGAGCAATATATACAAGTATCAACATGACAACCTCTGAACGTAAGCACTATACACAAGTATCAACGTGACAGCCTATGATAGTAAGCACTATATACATGTAACAACATGACAGCCTATGATAGTGAGCACTATATACATGTATCAACATGACAAACTCTGATAGTGAGCAATATATATAAGTATCAACATGACAGCTTATGATAGTGAGCACTATATACATGTATCAACATGATAGCCTATGATAGTGAGCACTATATACATTTATCAACATGCCAATCTCTGATAGTGAGCACTATATACATGTATCAACATGATAGCCTATGATAGTGAGCACTATATACATGTATCAACATGACAATCTCTGATAGTGAGCACTATATACATGTATCAACATGATAGCCACTGATAGTGAGCACTATATACATGTATCATTATGACAACCTCTGATGGTGAGCACTATATACAAGTATCAACATGATAGCCTATGATAGTGAGCACTATATACATGTATCGACATGACAACCTCTGATAGTGAGCACTATATACATTTATCAACATAACAGCCTCTGTTAGTAAGCACAATATACATGTATCACCATGACAGCCTCTGAACGTAAGCACTATATACATGTATCACCATGACAGCCTCTGATAGTAAGCACTATATACATGTATCAACATGGTAGCCTCTGACAGTGAACACTATATAATGTATCACCACTGCAGCCCCTGATAATGAGCACTATATACATGTATCAACATTACAGGCTCTGATAGTGAGCACTATATACATGTATCAACATGGCAGCCTCTGACAATGAGAACTATATACATATATCAACGTGGCAGCCTCTGACTGTAAGAACTATATAAATATATCAACATGGCAGCCTCTGACAGTAAGTACTATATACATATATCAACATGGAGGCCTCTGACAGTATGCACTATATACATATATCAACATGGCAGCCTCAGACAGTGAGCACTATATACATATATCAACATGGCAGCCTCTGACAGTAAGCACTATATACATGCATCAACATGGCAGCCTCTGACAGTATGCACTATATACATATATCAACATGGCAGCCTCAGACAGTGAGCACTATATACATATATCAACATGGCAGCCTCTGACAGTAAGCACTATATACATGCATCAACATGGCAGCCTCTGATATTGACCACTATATACATGTATAACTTCTAACTTTGGCAGCTTCTGACAGTAAACACTATATACATATATCAACATGGCAGCCTCTGATAGTGACAGATAAAAGGGATGGCGACTGCAGTAAAACTGGTTAATATAAATAAGGTAGATAGAGGTGTATGGTGCAGTTTTACAAAGTGAAGGAGGAAGTGAGCAAGGTGAGGAAAAACGAATATAAAGTATGAGAATGTATAAATGAAAAAAATACAACATCCGATATTTCGGCGTGAGCCTTATTCGAGGATACATGCAAAACAAAATACAAACATATATAACTTATCTGAAGCGTCTTGCTCTCAGTAAAGCAGAAATGTGTGTGGAAGAAGGAGGAGGAGGAAAAAAAACCCGCTGCCTACTGACAAAAGATTCCCGATATAGCCAATCATAGCGAAGAAGCGGAGAGAGAGGAGGAGAACAAGTGGGAGAAAGGGGTTGGGGGAAGGCAATAGAAACATGATAGCCGCTAGAGGTGTCCGGGGGGGGGGGGGGGGAATGGGAGAGAAAATAGGACGCGAGAGATAATGAATGAAGAACTTAAACACCTACAGGGAGGAAATGTGAAACTGGTGAATGGGACAAGACCAACGTGTTGGCAGAGAAGGAAATAGGATGGTAGTAGAGAGGGGTAGCATAGAGAAAGAAAGTAGAGTATAAAAAAGGCCAGTGGAAAAATAAAGAAGTTACAGAAAGCTGAAGACATTGTTAATTCCAGCTGGGTGGAGACAGCCAGTCTGGAAAATAAGGAGCTGTTCTAGGACCCTCCGAGATCGTACATCTGCGGAACAAGAGCGGATCGCACTAACCGAAATGTCCTGTTTGCCCCTGTGGTTACCAAGGCAAAAATGTTTAGCCACAGCCTCTGATAGTGAGAACTATATACATGTATCAACATGGCAGCCTCTGACAGTAAGCATTATATACATGTATCAACATGGCAGCCTCTGACATTAAGCACTATATACATGTATCAACATGGCAGCCTCTGACATTAAGCACTATATACATGTATCAACATGGCAGCCTCTGACATTAAGCACTATATACATGTATCAGCATGGCAGCCTCTGACATTAAGCACTATATACATGTATCAACATGGCAGCCTCTGACATTAAGCACTGTATACATGTATCAACATGGCAGCTTCTGACAGTAAAAACTATATACATGTATCAACATGGCAGCCTATGACAGTGTTCCGAAATAGATGTAGAAAACATAAAAGCCTTCTGAAGTCTCCACTGTACTAAATTATTAGCACAACAACCTGTTACAATGGATAAAAAATGGATGCAGTAACACAACAACCTGTTACAGTAAAAATTGTATGGATACAGTAACGTGGCAGCCTGTAACAGTGGTCATTATATCCATGTAGTAGCACAACAACCTGTGACGGTAATAGCTATACGGATGTAGCAGCATGGCATGTTGTTTCAGTTAACACTTTATAAATACACTACTGTTGCAGCCTGTTACAATTACCGTTATATGAATGTAGTAACATGGCAGTCTGTTACAGTTAGCACTGTATAGATGTAAGAAAACAGCATATGAGTACAAGTTAATTAATAGCTGTTCCTATCTTTTTTTTTTTTGGTACTATTCTAACGTTTTGTTATCACAGTTTTATCACATAATTTATACTTTTATATTTATCTTTACATAATTATACATAAAACCTATTTCTGTGTTACAATGATCGCTACATAGATGTGGTGACACAACAGCCTGTTACTACGAACGCTACATAGATGTATATGAGCACCGCACAGATGCATGATAAGATCTTTGACAACTGTTGACTGTGTCAGATGCACGGTCATCTCAGTGTAAACTTTGATAGATAATAACTGCTATGATTCTTGTGTATCACAATCTATCCTTGATATAAAATGCCAAGACCGATGTTACATACATACTAGTATCTTTACTGAAAACTTTAATGATCTGTTTGTGCTGAGATAGGCATGTCCTATAACTAAAATGTCGGTGGGCTCTTTTCGCAGTGCAGTTTATTGAAATGAACAACATATGATTTTTAATTGTGCCACAGCAAATTGTCATGTCCGCTACTTTTACTAATTTTTCCTGGTCAGAAGATTTTGACACAGAATAACTGCCCGATCTTACAGAATAAATGTTTGATTTATGCTTTTCTCTTGCTACGTTATCTTTTATACCCCCTCTTCCCCCGCCCGTAATGACAATGTAACACTTACATATTTTACTTTCTGCTTCAGAGTCATTTCTCTCTCTCATTTTATGACTGTTCCTATGCTTTCTCTTAGACACTGTGAAAACCCTTCAGGCAGTTATTGAACAGATATATAAGGAACATGGTTTTCTCTCAACACTGAGCACTTTTCTTTCATAAATCTCAGAGAGACTACACAATATCAATTTTCAGGATTATCAGGTGGATAAAGGTAAAACAGAAATTTTCCTCACCAAAGGTTGTACAATTAAAATCCCCAATAATTACTGCAATATTATTATTTTGTATGTGGTTTATCGTCATCTGCAGTGTGTTATAATAGTCTTCTACGTTTCCCTCTGTCCAGGAAATACCAAGTTCCGTAATCTGCGTTAATATTAGGTTTTCTCTGTAGACTTGAGCTACTTGTGGCTATTTGGATCCGATAGTCCATTTAATGCAAAGATTGGTAGAGAAACAGCAGAAGATGAAGGATATGTTGTGGGGAAATTTAGGATACAGAAATAAGGCAGGTGACAATCTAATGGCGTTTATCCACGGAAAATGAGATAATGATTGCTAACACACTTTTTAAACAACATCCAAGAAGACTTTACACATGGACATCACCTGATAGGAAAACCAAGAATCAAATACATTACATTTTAGTGCAAAAAAGGTGGAGATCAAGTATATCTCTCTCTCTCTCTCTCTCTCTCTCTCTCTCTCTCTGAACCTTAAGTGCCCAGGGCACATGGGGCTTCCGCAAGGGTTTTCCACAAATGCCTGTCCTTCGCCTTTTTTTCTGCTCTTGCCCAGGTGAGCCCTCTATTGCTCAACATCCTTTCTGTTGTTCTTCTCCATGTCTCTTTTGGTCTACCCTTACTTCTGTTCCCCTGTGGTGTCCATCTTAGTGCTATTTTTGGTAGTGAGTTGTCAGTCATTCGGAGCACATGTCCCAACCATCGCCAGCGTCTTTCCTCAATAATTGTTGTCAGTGGTTTCATCTGCATTTCTGCTAATAAGATGTTATTTCTTATGGTGTTTGGCCAAAATATTTTCCTAATTCTTCGTAAACATTTAGTCTGGAAAGAATTCAACTTGTTTTCTATGGTTTTGGTGATTTTCCAGCATTCACTTCCATAGAGTAGTACATTTAGAACATTACTCTTAAATATCCTGATTTTCATATTTATGCTTAGTTTTTTTTTATTTTCATATAGTCTGCAGCATAGCAAAAGCCTGGTTTGCTTTAGCAAGTCTGCTGTTGATGTCCTCTGTGCTGTCTCCATTTTCTACTACTCTGCTGCCAAGGTATACAAATTCGTTGACCTCCTCCACTAACTTGTTATCTACTCTGAGTACATTCCTGTTGTTCACATTTTGTTTCATTAACATTGTCTTTCCTACGTTGATCTTTAGTCCTATGTTGTTTGCATTCTGAGTTAGCTTGTTTATTTTCTCTTGCATATCTTTGTGACTGCTTGATAACAGACAAATGTCGTCCGCAAAGACAAGGTCCTCCAGCACTGTGTCAAGGGTCCATTGTAATCCTCTGCGTTTGTCTGATGTTGCCTCCTTCATTAACCAGTCTACTGCCAAGATAAATAATGCTGGTGATAGTACACATCTCTGTTTCACTCCTGTTTGTACCCTAAAGCTGCTGGAGGTATGTTCTCCACATATAAATTTGCACTGAAAACCCTCGTATAGGGCTTTGATTACATTAACTATTTTATTGGGGAGGCCATGCCATCTTAGGATTTTCAACAGTGCATCTCTGTTGACACTGTCAAAGGCTTTCTCAAAATCTATGAATAATGCATATGTTGTGCTATGCCACTCATTTGCTTGTTCTAATATTTGTCTAAGTACAAATATGTGGTCTATGCATGATCTTCCTTTCCTAAATCCTGCCTGCTCTTTCCGAAGTTTTTCCTCAAGTGTTGGTACAATTCTGTTGATGATTATTCTGCAAAATACTTTACTGGTGAGTGGCAGTAGGGTAATGCCTCTCCAGTTCCCGCAATCTCTGAGGTCACCCTTCTTTGGTAGTTTTACTATAAGACCAGTTTTCCACTCCTCTGGGGCTTTTTCTAGATCCCAAATTTGTTGTAATATCCGGCAAAGTTGTTTTGGTGTTTCTGTTTCTTCTGCTTTCAACATCTCAGCAGTCACTTCATCTTCACCTGGTGCCCTGTCTGACTGTAGCTTCTTTATCGCCTCCTTTACTTCATTTATTGTTATTGGTCCTGTGTTGATGTTTAGTTCCGTTTTTTGCTTCAGGTATGTCTATTGTTTGTGCTGCTTGTGTTCTGTTTAGTAGGGTGTTAAAGTGTTCCCTCCATCTTTCAATTTTTTCTCTTTCTCCACTGACCAGTTGTCCATTTTGTGTTCTTACTGCACTTTCAGGAGATCAAGTAAAACATCAGGTGCTGATTGTGCCACTGACCATGAGTTATTAATAGCAGACATGAAGATAAAGATAAAAAAGACAGCTACGGGATCGAGACCACTCCGCTCTTATCTTACACAAATACCAGAACACTACGATGGAGAAGTGAAGAATCGTTTCGAAATCCTGATGGATGTACAGTAGGAGATGACACCAGATGAACTGGCTACGCAGGCCAAAGATATCTTAATAATAACAGCTAAAGACATGGTTCCAATAAAGAAAACACAAAAGAATGGATGGATTACAGCAGGCACACTAGAACTGATAAAACAATGTAGATAAATGAAGGCGCAATGGAAAGTGACAAACAACAAAGAAGAATATAAATCTTTAAGAAAAGAAGTAAGAAGAAAAATAAGAAATAACAAACAAAAAATACATACAAGATCGTTGTGAAAGAATAGAAGGACATAAGAAATGTGGAAGAGATAGTGAAATGTTTAAAGAAATGAAGACATTAGTGAGAAATGTCACACCTAACCTAAATGTAATTTGTGACGAGATAGGTGATACCTTAACAGAGAGTAAATTTACAAGAGAAAATTCTAGGAAGATGGAAGGAATATTGCAGACGAATGTGTGAAACAAATGTCTGTGAAGGCAGTGTGAATTATTATTGGAGGAGAAAGAACCCGAACCAACAATAGAATAAGTTTTATGAGCAATAAAGAGAATCTGAAAAATGGTAAATCACTAGGATGTGATGAGATAACAGCTGAACTTATTAAAGCTGGAGGAAAGGAATGTGTAACAATCTATCATGCAATATGTAAAAAGATATGGCATTCAGGTATTTGGCCAAAAGACTGGAAAAGAACTGTATTCATATCACTGCCAAAATAAGGGTAACTTGAAATTAAGGAAGAAGATTAAGAAATCATATATTCAATATAAGATTAATGATAGAGAGATGCAGATAATTTAATGTGGATCTATATTTATCTGTTATAGACTATTCAAAGGCATTTGATTGTGTACAGCGCCAGAAACTTCGGGAAATAATGGAAAAATGGGATTTCCAAAAAACTTGACACAATTAATATCACTTCTGCATCTAGACCAACAAGCAACAGTAAGAATAAATGGTGAAACAACAACTTGGATTGACATAAAACAAGAGATACTTCAGGGGTGCATGTTGTGGCCTTACATATTTAACATGTATACTGAAAATAAAATGAGGAATGTTAGTGAAGATGTAGACAAAGAATATTATGATGCCATAACTATTGGAGATTATGAAATACCAGACATTAGATATGCTGATGACACGGTATTACTGTCCACAACACAAAAAAGGAATGGAAAAACTAATTATGTCAGTCAGTTACACAGTGAAGAGCAAAACCTCTATCTTCTTGAGAAGAAAACTAAATTGATGACAACTGACGAAACAAATAAGGCAGATGAAATATATATCAATTAGGAAAAATTGGAAGAAGTGGAGAGTTTTGAATATCTTGAATCACTACTATTAATTACGATGATACAATGACGGAAATTAAAAGAAGGAAATGCGTCGCTCTTCAGAAAGTAAAACAACTAAAGAATCTGTGGAGAGGAGCAGACAGAACTACAAAAATAAGATTTTTAAGAGCATGCATCTTTCCCATCGTAAAATATGCCTGTGAGACCTGGACACTTAACAAAACAGCTGAGAAGCACATAAATGCCTTTGAATGTAAATGCTACATAAGAGTTCTTCAAATATTATGGGCACAAAAAAGAACAAAAATATCCATACTACAAGAACTTAATATTGAAGAAGGCTGGCTAGTAAAGAGAATTAAATAGAGAAAACTTAAATAGTTTGGACACATTAAACGTCATGATAATCTAGAGAAGACCGTATTGGAAGGATACATAATGGGAAAAAGAAAGAGAGGAAGACCAAGGCGAAGATAGTTGCAGGACATCATTGATGGTCTGCAAATGGATGCATCAGCAGCAGGGTATCTTACTTACAACCGAAAGGCCTACAGGAGTGCTGTTAGGGAGGCAACGTTCCGCAAAGGACCTGCAAATAACTGAATCCGTGCCCACTTCAAAGGAGACGCATCCTAACGGGATAAATGTCACTGCCTCCGTCTAATTAAACACCAGGTGTTCGATTCATCGCTTGTCATAACATTGAGTAAGTTGACTCCACAAAACTGCTGTTTGCCAAAATACAGGAAATGGCTACGACACAAAGCAACGAAAGATGATGTGCCCCCTGCCCCCACCTCTAACTTTGGGTATTTTCTATCCACAGCTATCACTTCTTCCTCTATTTCTCCCCCGTCTAACTTTGGGTATTTTCTATCCACAGCTATAATTTATTCCTCTATTCCTCCCCCACCTCTAACTTTGGGTATTTTCTATCCACAGCTATCACTTCTTCCTCTATTCCTCCCCCCCCCCTCTAACTTTGGGTATTTTCTATCCACAGCTATCTTCCTCTATTCCTCCCCCACCTCTAACTTTGGGTATTTTCTATCCACAGCTATCACTTGTTCCTCTATTCCTCCCCCCCTCTCTAACTTTGGGTATTTTCTGTCCACAGCTATCACTTGTTCCTCTATTCCTCCCCCCCCTCTAACTTTGGGTATTTTCTGTCCACAGCTATCACTTGTTCCTCTATTCCTCCCCCCCCTAACTTTGGGTATTTTCTATCCACAGCTATCACTTCTTCCTCTATTCCTCCCCCCTCTAACTTTGGGTATTTTCTGTCCACAGCTATCACGTGTTCCTCTATTCCTCCCGCTCCCTCTAACTTTTTGCATTTTCTGTCCACAGCTATCACTTGTTCCTCTATTCCTCCCCCCCCCCCCCCCCCCAATATTCGGCTTCCTGACGAAACATAGTTCAGTGCTCTAAGTACTCACGCGTATGATTCCTACCAGGTAAGCTAGACGGGCTTAGTCGCCCGGGGTACTACACGTGGTCTGTCTTGGCTTCTAACTCAGCCCCAACACAATCCACTGTGTCAACTATTGCTGTTCCACAACAAATGTGCCCAAGTTACGCCCCTTAGTATCTCTACTGTTCTGTTCTTACTTCTCAACGTTCAGAGATACCGACGGAGTCGGATTTCTACCACGCCCTTTTTGTCTTCACAGGAAACTTTGTATCTTTCAACATTTTCTATATCCTGTGATTACTGTTCTATCTTATCACCGGATAACTTTCTACCACACACATCTTAATCACTCCCGTCAGTGTTTTACAAACCTCTCATATCGGGGTGTCACATTTAAGGTGAAAAAGCAGGTGAGAGAAAAACATCAGGACATTAGTCCCTAATATCCCAGGTACCTGTCTTTCACTTCCTGCCCCCGGGTTGTCTTTAATGACATAAATTCCGCTGTTGGGTGCTCTGGTTTTTCCTAATCTAACCTGGGTGACTCTGTGTCCGGGGTATGGAATTCCAGCCCCATTAGCAGCAGTCTGAGGAATACTTTTCTCCCAGCGTAACTGTAGATGAGCAAACAGTCTTTAATAACAACTCTCAGAGATGGCAGAGACCTGGGACCCGGTGTCCAGCACACAGCTAATCTTACGTCCCGCTACCAGAACGTCATATTCTGGCAGACCATCTATAACTTTGACTTGTGAGTCACTACGCTCCCTTCCCGTAACCTAACTCCCAGGTGAGGAAGGGTGCTAGTGGGTGGTTCCCTCTTGTTACGTTTATGAACTTTTCTACCTTCTTATTTATCTTCCTTTTTAGCGCCTGTACATGGACTGACCAACTTATTAAATATGCTGGCTATTTGTGCCTTCAGTTCGGCGACTTCTTTTCTCAATGTCTCCAACTCTGTGGCGCTAACGTTCGCCACTCCAACTCAGTGGCCATAACGTTCGCCATTCCAACTCTGTGGCGCTAACGTTCGCTACTCCATCTTTGTAGCGATAAGGTTCGCCACTCCATCCTGTAGCGCTAAGGTTCGCCACTCTAACTTTGGGCACCGGCTCCACTCTCTCCCATCTAAGAGCAAAACCCCTCCACTGAGAGGAAGTATAGATCTGATATTTCCTCAGTTAATTTCCTCGTCAGTTCCTCTTTCACGTGAGCCGAAAATTGATCTCTTAATATAGAATGATGTATTATCCTTCTTTCTGGCTGCCTCTAGGAGGTCATACACCACATACATTCTGTAAGATAGTCCCTTACAGACACACCGTGCTGTTATCTAGGGGTGATGAGTGTTGTCCTCAGTTCTGACAGCGTTCTCTACTCACTACACACCTCAGCAATGACCTCCAGTATATGCTCAAAGTCATCGTCAGCTCCCTGGTTTCTCAGGTCACTTCTGACAATAGGAGTTACGTTATCTAGTAATTAGCTCTTGTTCGACTTCCCTGGCCAGCCACCCTGCACACCAGCCACCCTGTATGCCAAGTAGTCCTCACTTCCCTGGGCAGCCACCCTGTACACCAAGTAGTCCTCACTTCACTCGCCAGCCACCCTGTACGTCAAGTAATCCTCACTTCACTGGGCAGACACCCTATACGCCAAATAGTCCTCACTTCACTGGGCAGCCACCCTGTACGCCAAATAGTCCTCACTTCACTGGGCAGCCACCCTGTACGTCAAGTAGTCCTCACTTCCCTGGCCAGCCACCCTGTACGCCAAGTAGTCCTCACTTCCCTGGGCAGCCACCCTGTACATCAAGTAGTCCTCACTTCCCTGGCCAGCCACCCTGCACACCAGCCACCCTGTATGTCAAGCAGTTTTCACTTCCCTGGCCAGCCACCCTGTACACCAGCCACCCTGTACGTCAAGTAGTCCTCACTTCCCTGGCCAGCCACCTTGTACACCAGCCACCCTGTACATCAAGTAGTCATCACTTCCCTGGCCAGCCACCCTGCACACCAGCCACACTGTACGTCAAGCAGTCCTCACTTCACTGGACAGCCACCCTGTACGCCAAGTAGTCCTCACTTCCCTGGCCAGCCACCCTGTACGCCAAGTAGTCCTCACTTCACTGGTCAGCCACCCTGCACACCAGCCACACTGTACGTCAAGTAGTCCTCACTTCACTGGTCAGCCACCCTGAACGCCAGCCACCCTGTATGCCAAGTAGTCCTCACTTCCCAGGTCAGCCATCCTGTACGCCAAGTAGTCCTCACTTCCCTGGCCAGCCACTCTGTACGATAAGTAGTCCTCACTTCCCTGGCCAGCCACCCTGCATGCCATCCACTCTGTATGCCAAGTAGTCCTCACTTCCTTGGCCAGCCACCCTGCACTCCATTCACTCTGTATGCCAAGTAGTCCTCATTTACCTTGCCAGCCACCCTGCACGCCATCCACCCTGTACGCCAAGTAGTCCTCACTTCCCTGGCCAGCCACCGTGTACGCCAAGTAGTCCTCACTTCACTGGCCAGCCAACCTGTACGCCAAGTAGTCCTCATTTCACTGGGCAGCCACCCTGCACGCCAGCCACCTTGTATGGCAAGTAGTCCTGACTTCCCAGGCCAGCCACCCTGTACGTCAAGTAGTCCTCACTTCACTGGTCAGCCACCCTGCACACCAGCCACCCTGTATACCAAGTAGTCCTCACTTCCCTGGCCAACCACCCTGCACGCCATCCACCCTGTATACCAAGTAGTCATCACTTCCCTGGCCAGCCACCCTGCACGCCATCCACTCTGTATGCCAAGTAGTCCTCACTTCCCTGGCAAGCCACCCTGCACGCCATCCACTCTGTATGCCAAGTAGTCCTCACTTCCCTGGCCAGCCACCCTGCACGCCATCCACCCTGTATGCCAAATAGTCCTCACTTCCCTGGCCAGCCACCCTGCATACCAGCCACCCTGTACGCCAAGTAGTCCTCACTTCCCTGGGCAGCCACCCTGTACGCCAAGTAGTCCTCATTTCACTGGGCAGCCACCCTGCACGCCAGCCACCTTATATGCCAAGTAGTCCTGACTTCCTAGGCCAGCCACCCTGTACGTCAAGTAGTCCTCACTTCACTGGTCAGCCACCCTGCACACCAGCCACCCTGTATGCCAAGTAATCCTCACTTCACTGGTCAGCCACCCTGCACACCAGCCAACCTGTATGCCAAGTAGTCCTTACTTCACTGGTCAGCCACCCTGCACACCAGCCACCCTGTATGCCAAGTAGTCCTCACTTCACTGGTCAGCCACCCTGCACACCAGCCACCCTGTATGCCAAGTAGTCCTCACTTCACTGGTCAGCCACCCTGCACGCCAGAAACCATGTATGCCAAGTAGTCCTGACTTCCCAGGCCAGCCACTCTGTACGTCAAGTAGTCCTCACTTCACTGGTCAGCCACCCTGCACACCAGCCACCCTGTATGCCAAGTAGTCCTGACTTACCAGGCCAGCCATCTTGTACGTCAAGTAGTCCTCACTTCCCTGGCTAGCCAACCTGCATGCCATCCACCCTGTATGGCAAGTAGTCCTCACTTCCCACGCCATCCACCCTGTATGCCAAGTAGTCCTCACTTCCCTGGCCAACCAACCTGCACGCCATCCACCCTGTATGCCAAGTAGTCCTCACTTCACTGGCCAGCCACCCTGTATGCCAAGTAGTCCTCACTTCCCTGGCCAGCCACCCTGTATGCCAATTAGTCCTCACTTCCCTGGCCAGTCACCCTGTATGCCAAGTAGTCTGACTGACAGCCTGGGGAGGTTTTCTGTCAAGTTCTGGATGTTCTTGCTGTTCGTGTTGGTATGTTTGCTTTATGTACGCAGAGACAGCTGATATCCGAACTATCCTAAATTCGCAGCGCCATATGCAGTGGGGCGGATCTACTTCTGTTGCTTAGACGATGATGTGTCCTCTAGTGTCTGAACTTGTTGGTGTGAGGCTCAAGTATAAGACACTCATAAATAGTAAACAACAATGAAGAATAATAAATATCTCTTCCTAGTCCGGGGATAGAAAGTTGTTATCACTCTATTAATATCAGGGAATCCGACGTGTTTATCAGGAGAGACCCTGGCGTGTTTATCACCAGCTGCACTTGTACAAATGTAAACGGTAATACAAATAAGATATCCAAAACAAGACTATATGTAGTATATATAGAACACCATCCAAAACAAGACTATATGTAGTATATATAGAACACTATCCAAAACAAGAGTCACGTAGCAAGTAAGAATAATGTATGGTATCTAGTATCCTGGGGCAGTATCTAGTGATAATGTCTAGTATATTGTATCTGCTATTCATCAGCAGGTTTCCAGTAAGAAAGTTACAGCGGGTAGTTTGTGCAGGTAATGATTTGCAGAGATCTGACCTAGCTCCAAGCTCTCCACCCTAATAAAAGACCACGCGTAAGAAAGTATAAAAGAAAGTAATTTGACCGTGACCACCAGCCACTGGCTCGAAGATGAAAGAAAAAACAGCGGAACTTTCAGACTTTAATCCCCCCCCCCCCCCCACCTCCGGTACAACAAAAGTAAACCTTTCCCTTTCTCCAGGAAACATCGAGTTCCGCGACCAGTGTTAATATACTATTTAAAAAAACACGCAACAAATACGGTGTTGAGATTTAAACTGAAGTTTGCTGATCAGATAAGGGCAAATTACCTGAAACGTTCACTTGGACATTAATTTCACGTGGTGACCTGAATTGTACCCAGCAGATGATTCACGAGAACAGAAAAGCGACACACTAGTCAAAACAGCATTTTATAGAATAACTCATGACAAGTTCACGAGAATCCCGAGAAACTTACTGAGCACAAAACTCACTGACCATGTTATTGAATGCCTATAAAAGATTCGCGCTCCTCGAATCAATTCATTTAAAAATTCAATGCGCAAGTATGGTTCATCTCACTACAGAGTAACGACTCATCATCATTGGACGTTTACAGATTGGACAGTGACAAAGTGTAGTGCCCAGACAATTTAATGTGGTTAGAAGCACCATTAGTCGCCTTTGAAGTCGATTTCAAGAAACTAGCTCAGTTGCAAACCGGCCGCGCGGTGGAAGACCCATCGTCACAATTCCTGCAGAAAACTGCTTCATACGGCAGCGTCACCTCAGGAATCTACTTTCATCTGTGTCTTCAACAGTCCAGTCAATGACAGCAGCTCGTCAAATTTCAGATCAAACGGTCAGGAACCGGCTGCACAACGATGGTCTTTGGGCTAGAAGACTCTACAGAGGTCCTGTTCTTGCGGACCGGCATCGCCAGAACCGACTGTAGTGGGCGAATCAGCATCGTCAGTGGACCATTGCGAATGATTGGAGAAGGGTTTGCTTTAGTGATGAATCATTCTTTCTGCTCCAGCGACACAATAGACGGAGAAAAGTTTACCGAAGAGTTCATGAGCGCTACGACCAGAACTGCGTGGATGAGGCTCCTCCACATGGTGGTGGAGGTGTACTGGTGTGGGGGAATAAACTTCATGGGAAGAAGTGACCTAGTGCAAACTGAAGGACTTCTGAATGCCCAACGATACGTCGATGAAATTCTTCGCCCTTACGTCCTTCCACTTCTGGCTGTACTAAGATCGGTTTTTCAGAAGGATAACGCTCGACCTCATGTGGCACAACTCACCACCCAGTTCCTCACTGACAACAACGTCCAGACCATTCCATGGCCATCCGTGTCATCAGACATGAACCCAATAGAACACTTATGGGATGAACTCAACAGACAAGTCCGCCAGCGAGACGTGGCCCCACAGTTGTCTCTTGCACTGCGGGAAGAGTGGGCAGCCATCCCACAACAACAGACCCAATGGCTAATCGGATATATGCCAAGGAGATGTCGTTCTCTGATACAGGCCAGAGGAGGCTATATACTTTACTGAAACGGAGGCCTCAGTCGCAAAGAATAAAGTCCAAACCAAATTTAATGAACATCATTTCATTGTTAAAGTCTTAAAAGTTTCTTCATGCCAAGATTGAAACATTAATTCCTTAAAATAACATTTTGATACAAGTTTGAAATTGGGTGTCCATTACGACTGCAGTAGTATTGCATTTCATTTTTTAAACAGTATATTATATTTTTGCATGTAGACTCGAGCTATCTGTGGGTATTTGGATCCCATAATCTGTGTCCACTACAACGGAGATACACCCTAACGGGATAAATATCACCACGTCCTTCTAATAAAACAGCAGTTGTTTCATGTACTCAATTGTCGCTTGTCGTAACATTCAGTAAGTCAACTCCACAAACTTGATGTTTGTTAAAATAGAGGAAGTGATTACGGCACAAAGCAACGATGGATGATCTGCCCTTTGACTCCAACAATGTACCCTTAGAGATAGTGGTTGGACATAACCAAACGCAAATCCAAAACATCAAATGGATATACTGCCCGGGGCACTCCGATGTTGCTGGTAGCGAAAAAAACTGATTAACTTACATCACGTGCTGGTACTCATTAAGAAACATCAGTGTGGACAGACAAGACGTGTATCAATCTTTCAAGCTGCAAAATCTAAGAATCTGCACAAGAACCTTTCCTGAAAATTACATACCACGCCCGCCTCAGAGATTTAAGTGTCCTCAGAGGAAGTGGAAGAAAATCTCAGTTGTGTGCTAGAACACGGGCCATGTACAACCAACACAGTATTTTATTATATCAGTCAAACATTGAAAGACATCCTGGCGGAGAATGTTTACGTTCATGTCCCGAGTGTAATGAAGTAGTTCCCTCAGACAAGCAACAGAGATAGATCATGTCCGGTATCCAGTATAACAGCCTGCTATTACAAGCTCTACATACAGAGTTAGGTCATTATAACAGCCTGCTATTACAAGCTCTACATACAGTGATATGCCATATCAGGTATAACAGCCTGTTATTACAAGCTCTACATAGAGAGATTGGTCTTATTCGGCATAACAGCCTGCTAATTGATGCGCTACATACGATATATCGTACATGGTAGCTTTTTGAACTTAACAACACACAGATGTATGATAAGTTCTTTAAAGACTGCTTGACCTGGTCAGATGTACGATCCTTTCAAGTGTAAATGTTGATTGATAATAATAGTCATGTTTATATATTACGTTCTTTCCTTGATGTAACGTGACAAGACCAATATTACATAAATATGTTTACTGGAAAGTTTCATGATCTTTGTGCAATGATCGGCAAATACAGTAGTTAACATGTTCGTGGATAATTTTTAAAAGTCTGAAAATAATTTTGAATTGTTTGACGTGTTCAGTATTTAGTTTCTTTAGTATGTTAATCGTTTTATTTGTTCACTATGTAGTTTATTTAGTACTTTAATTGTTTTATGTGTTCACTATGTAGTTTATTTAGTACGTTAATCGTTTTATGTGTTCACTATGTAGTTTATTTAGTACTTTAATTGTTTGACGTGTTCATTATGTAGATTCTTTAGCACTTTAAATGTTTGGGTCAAAACCCGCCCGGGGGATTTCTGTTTTTCTGGCACACCCCAAAAGAAAAAGCTCCGGGGTCCACTTAGCCTCTCACAATAAGTCCCAGAGAAGTCAGGGAAGAGAACTGCGACAAGAAGTGATACTCTTCTGAGTCCCAGAGAAGTCAGGGAAGAGAACTGCGACAAGAAGTGATACTCTTCTGAGTCCCAGAGAAGTCAGGGAAGAGAACTGCGACAAGAAGTGATAAATAGTTACGGTGAGAACACACAGCCTTGTCTGACTCCCGTTGTTACACTGAATCAGTCCGTACTGTCTGCTGTTGTCTTTACTGAACTTTGACTATATGAGTATGTATAACAATGAATATTTCTGAATTATTATAATGCTGAAGAAGTGTAAATTGACTAATACTTTTCAATATAATGTTGATGATGAGGGTTCTCCTTTGAATTTAATGTAGTTTTTACTGTTAATTTTTATGATCGTTGTATTCATTTTCTCTCACTTTTATTTTAGACTTTAGTCGAGACATTTGATTTTATTTGTCACTTTTAAGTTATTAATACACATTACTATTTCTTCTTATCTTTCACTTCAGCAGTTCAGAATGTGATACTGTATAATTCACCCCAAAACTGAAATCTTAACACACATAGTTACTATAAACTTCCGACAGTTCGTTCTCGAATCAACTTATAGTTCACTCCTAATGCTCATCGATATAAAATTCACAAGTATCACATTAAGACATTTTCGAATGCATTTTAGACAAAGTTCCAAAAAGAGAACATCTGTTCAATTTTCTTAAGCGTGTAAACTGTTCAGGTGTTTGCGATACCTGTGGGGGATTTAGTCCAGATAGGTTTACACAGTGTCCATCTGCCTGTCTCCATATTGTTGATTTAATCATTCAGATTAGATCTATTCAATCTGCCTTTATTATCGGCGTCCATCCTCTCATTATCAGAAAATTGCTAATAATAACATGAGAGTGCTCTTTTTCCACCGGTTCTCAAAATTTTACATCGTTTCTTACATACTTTCTATTTATCAAAATAGTAATAAATATAATAAAATGCTAATAGTAATAATAATAATAAAATTAATAAGATAATACTACTGTCCTAAATTACAAAGAACGTAGGTTACATATGATGCTATTGTTCTCCAGCAGATGTCCCGGTACACTATATTCCTCTAATACTGCCCACAACTTGTTTCTGTTAACCCTGTCAAAAGATTTTTCTTGGTCCACAAAGATGAGGTTAAATTCTTAGTTCACAAAGCTGATGTTAAGTTCTTGGTCCACAAAGCTGATGTTAAGTTCTTGGTCCACAAAGCTGATGTTAAGTTCTTGGTCCACAAAGATTATGTTAAGTTTTTGGTCATATTCAATGGTTTTTTAACAGGCTTGTCAGAGAGCAAATACTGCATCAATGCAACTTCTTCCTTTCCTGGATCCAAATTGCGCTTCTTTCAGAAGAGTTTCTATAACCTGTCTTGTTCTGTTTTCTAAAACCTTTGCATACATTTTCCACACATTCCTGGGCAAGGAATCCCTCTGTATAATCCGCAGTCTCTTTTCCCAACCATTTTATACTAATTTTTCCACATCCTTCTATGGCTTCTAAGGTCAGCTCATCGACTCCAGGCGCGCTCTTTCCGTGGAAATCTTCTAATCACTTCTTCCACTTCACAATTTAGTATTGTCGGCTCAAGTTGCTTGCTAGAGTTTGGTTGAAAGATATTTTCTTGTTCTGTTTCTCCAGCTGGGATGAGAAGCTCCTTGAAGTATTCTTCCCATCTTTGTTTGATAGAAGTATTCTCCCCATCTTTCTTTGATAGAAGTATTCTCCCCATCTTTCTTTGATAGAAGTATTCTTCCCATCTTTGTTAGTAGTATTGTTCCCATTTTTGTTTGATAGAAGTATTCTCCCCATCTTTGTTTGACAGAAGTATTCTTACCATCTTTGTTTGATAGAAGTATTCTCTCCATCTTTGTTTGATAGAAGTATTCTCTCCATCTTTGTTTGATAGCTTTTTCACTAAAGATGGGCTCCCCACTTTTATCTTTGTTGGTTGTAATGTTCTTCACTTTTATAGAACTGTCAAGGTGACTTTGTGTATAACTCTGTAAGGTGTTCCCAATAATTCTTCCAAGAATTGTCTTTAGCTGCTTTGACTATTCTCTTAGTTACTCTTCTTGTTTTGCGATTCATAGTATAGTTTTCTTCCATTATTATCTCAAATTGTTGATTTTTCCTCGTTTCATTCATTTTTTCTTTCTTGTATTTATTTATTTGTAAAATTACACCACGCGCCTCCCTCTAACTCTACTAGAAACAGCCATAACCACCCTGTCATACATAAAAGTAACGGTAAAATCAGCAAAATCAGCTCAGATCTAGCTTCAGAGTGTTCATTTTACATCTGTGAAGTTCATTCACACAAAGGTCATAACCTCTAATAATACTAATAACAAGAAAAGTACTTGACTGGCTGCAGTATCAACAGATTCATGGGCTCTCCTGTAAAAAGTATGACAAGTATAAGAGTGTCTTGACTGCTGCATCCACTGACAGGGTTTTTGTTTTTGTTGGAGTTAAGTATTTTCTTCCTCTAGCCAGATCACGTGACTGTAATTTATGGAATTCCCCATATAATGCTGTGATTTATACTGTGAGGTTTCACAATGTGGGTGTTATTTGTTCTTAAGACATTATGATAGATATAAATAGACAGATATAGGAACATAAATACAAATAGTCTGATGGATGGATGGATGGACGGACGGACGGAAGGATAGATGGATGGATGAATGGATGGATGGATGGACGGACGGACGGATGGATGGATGGATGGATGGATGGATGGATGGATGGATGGATGGATGGACGGACGGATGGACGTACGGACGGGCGGGTGGATGGATGGATGGATGGATGGATGGATGGATGGATGGATGGATGGATGGACGGATTGATGGATGGTTGGACGGACGAAGAACAGCTCGCAGTTATAGGAAGATCGCACAAACAAATAAACAAACAATCTCTTAAACAAAGCAGGGCCGACGAAGGGCGGAGTCGGGATTGTAGCCCTGATGTCAGAACGGCCCAGTTCCCTCCTCCTACTTTCATTATCGGAGGCAAAATTCTTCTTCTTCTTCTTCTTCCTCAATCCTCCTGAAACTACGAGTTACTGTTCTTGGTCGTCGACGCAGTAAAGTTGTTGAGACACAGCCTGCTGCTGGCCTGGGAACTGGTTCTGATGACTTTTTTTTCTGTCCTTCACTTTAGCTAAACACTAGAGGAGGTGCAATACTTCTTTACCAGACTCCACCAACATGAAGAGGGGTTAGGGAGGAGGGATAACGGGACTATGGCGACATAGTATATATATAATAATCATGGAACTTATATTGCTGTTGATTACAAGATTATACAGTTAGCAAAATCAACCAACGAATCATCAAATTATATTGTTATCAACATGAATCACTATAACAACTGTCTCTAAATATTTAGTTTCGATTCAGATTGTAACAAACGTAATTAATTGGCACAAATATATTCAAATGCACATGCATAAAATCAGTAAATATATTTTTTAGTGTACATAAAAAAACACAATTCACTGTTAAACAAAAGAATATACAAATCGTACATAGAACGATTACACTTTCACTGAATTATGATTATTCATTACCATACATAAAATAATCCTAACAAAATATTTACCTAAGTGAATCGGGATTGATCGAGGGAGCCCACAACACATCTTGCATTCATCATAACCACATAGTAAAAACCCATACTAAATTAGGACATGTTGGTTCTCATCCGGCGAATACAATTTCTCACTCACGCTTGAACAATAACATGGCTCCCCCGATCGCCGCCCTTATACGTGCTCAATTTACAAAATCACGACCAATTAAAATTCTATCGTCTTTTCTTTATATACTTGGCCAGAGACGAACCTCTCAGAATCGCGTGCTACCGGTACAAGCCTATCTCTGGCCATTTTCTACGCTCTATGTTTGCCAATCAAATCGGGTAACTTTTGACGTTATCTATTCCCTACAACAGTATACACAGAAACAGGCTCTGGAGAAAAATGCAGGATTTTGTCATAGTACAGCTAATAAACCTGGCCAGATTATGTGTGGAGGTCACATGCCCCAGTATAGTCATATATGAAGGAAAATAGTCTGCCTAGTTTTCTAATAACAATATTATTAGCTAACTTGTAGAAAATTTTGTTTTATAAAATTTTACAGCATTTATTATAAGTGGAATGTTTTATAAAAGTATTTTTAAATATCTTAATAAAACAAAACAATCACGGGAAACATTATTTACACATGTAAAGGATTTGAAGTTTTCATCAAAAGGGATTGGGGGGGGGGGGTCGATAGAGATAGAGAGAGAAAGATGAGTGAAGAATCACAACAATAAAGGCAAATTGGAAAGAAAAAAAAAGTAGAAAGAATAACTATTTTGAGGTTTACTCATTGCAATGTCAGGTAGGAAGAAAGAAAACAGCGGCAAAAGAGGAAAAGAAAGAGACTGCAGGGCGAGAGTCACTTAAAACATAGGAACATGAAGAGAAAAGAAATGGGAGATAACTAATATGGGAAAACAGAGTGTGCAGTAACAATGTTTATATTTACAGTAACATTTGTACAGAAAGCTAATTAGCATAATACCAGCCCTTACTCCAGATGTTCCGACACTAATAGAATTTCTCCACTTAAGTAATTATAGCACTTTTACGGTTGTTAAGTAGGTGCACCTTGACATTGGAAGATTTGCCAGTATTAGCAACACACTATGTGACAACACATGACAACTCGTGTCACGTGTCAGTGGCGAGTTAAGCTGTCAGAAGAATGGACATACAACTGGAACAAGGACTAAACATTAAATTCTGTATGAAGCAAGGCAAAGCAGGCATAGAGACACTTTAGCTTCTATGGTATGCTTACGGGCATGTATTAACTGCGGAATGGGGGCTACTAGAAGGTGACAGTAACTATTAATTGCCGCTTGGAAGTTTACGTTTTTTAGAGACTCGATCTCGGGACATTAGAGACAAAGCTTGTGCATCGCATTTATTCCACGTTGAAGTTAAAACTTGCAGACGTTCAAAGTGACTACGGTCTCTATGAAATTCACATTTTCCAGTGTGGACATAACAATACAAAGAGTAATCATTCAGAGATAAAGCGTGAGCCCCAGTGGATCCTGAACAAGTCGATGTTATGTAAGTCATTCTGTCGTGACTTTGATATCCTACACTGACCATCTTGCTGGACTCATGAGGGTGAGACACTAAGATAACAGGTCTTACTTCACTGGAATTAAAAGAGCTAGTCTCTTGTCTGTTCTTGTCCATTATAATTTTGGGGAGACTTTTATATTTATTTACCATCTCAGTCAGTCTATCAGCCAGACAAAGGTCATAGGTTACATATATCAAGTATTGTAAGTTTCTTTTCTTGCAGTATTCAACTGACACTCCACTGAGTGTGACAGAACCAGGACATGTATCAGGTGTATGACCTCTATTTAAAAAAAAATCGCACGTGCTGTGCTCTCCCTCAAAATTGTCATAGACAACAGGGATCGCTGTGAGAATGTAAATTTGAGCAAACTCTGTTTTTGGTGTCTGTGACATTTGACATTCCTTACACGAGCAGGTTCTGTACTCGTCGCTGTTTTCATATTTGATCACCTTGGCCACACATCCAGTCCCTGTCAGCATCATGTTCCTGGTACTATCTCTGTAACAGGGATCAGGTTGTTCACCACCAAAAAAAGTTTTAAGAAACTTCAGGTCTTTAGGTCTCTTCTCACTGAGAGACTTGATTGACACTCGCACAGTCAGGTCAGATAGAGCTAGAATAAAGTCAAGCCACTCGGGTTTTCTAAATTGAGACGGCAGATGGGCTACAGATATTAATTTCTGGTGACCTGAATTCTTCTCAATAAAATGAATGTTGTCATACACTTATGGTAAAAAAAGTTCTCATATACTGATAGGAAAAGTTGCCTGTAACAAAACTAGAATTGTATCACAGAAAATAAGACGGTCAAAACTGTTTAGAGAAAAATGCATGACTGGCAGACAATATGGAAATACAGTCTCCGCTCTATGACTTTTATCGATGATGATGATGATGATGATGATGATGATGATGATGAGTTACAAGCTGCTTTCTGAATTTACGAGTAAAATATATTTAATTGTATTGATCTTTTTGACACTCATAATTGATGTAACTACGAGTGGCTGCCTGTTACAATCAGCACTGTAAAATGAGAACTACATAAATATAGCAACATGGCAGTTCCTTAAGTGCTACTACATGGATGTAGAAAGGATAAGTCTTCTGTAGTCAGCACTATACTGATGTAGTAGTCTGTTACAAAGAACACAATATGGATATAGTAACGTGGCAGTCTGTTCTGTTACAGTGATCGCTATGTGGATGTTGAAACAAAGGCGTGTTGCTCTACAGCATAGCTACAGCTGTAAAGTCACCATGGCCTAGCTAACTAGTAGTTAGCTGCTCAAAGGGTCTAGTGGAGCAATGCATTGTATAGTTGATTACTTCCCTCACTTTAACAACGTTTCTTGTTTCTTCTTGTGTATAGTTTGATGCATTGAAATGTTTTCTCATTATAACACATAAAGTATTATAGTTTTGAATAATGATGAGGTTTTTTGTGGAATTGATACTATTCATTATAATATTGATGACGAGATGTTCTCACTTACTCATTTCTAATTTAGCTTGTGGTCTAGACAAAAATTTGTTTCCCTGTTACTGTTTAAATTATTATTAAATACATTACTACGTGTTGTTCTTGTACACTTCAACAGTTCAGACTGTCACGCCACAACATTACTACGTGATGTTCTGGTACACTTCAACAGTTCAGAATGTCACGCCACAACATTACTACGTGATGTTCTGGTACACTTCAACAGTTCAGAATGTCACGCCACAACATTACTATGTGTTGTTCTTGTACACTTCAACAGTTCAGACTGTCACGCCACAACATTACTACGTGTTGTTCTGGTACACTTCAACAGTTCAGATTGTCACGCCACAACATTACTATGTGTTGTTCTTGTACACTTCAACAGTACAGATTGTCACGCCACAACATTACTACGTGTTGTTCTTGTACACTTCATCAGTTCAGATTGTCACGCCACAGTGTACTACGCGGTTCGTCACAAGACTGAACTCTTAATACAGACATAGTCAGAAGAAAACTCTATATGGTTCGTTCTTGAGCCAAATTTATATAGATCCTTTAATACTCATCAACCGAAGTTCACAGGTTTCAGATTAAAGCAACTTCTAAAGCAATTATCATAACTTTCCAAAATACCAAACTTGCATTTCACACACTGTAGTACTAAAGTCACTTTCTAACTCGTAGCATTTCCTCTACCTGATCTAAAACTGCTTCTCGTTCTAAAAACTCATTTCTCTGAACTTCTTCAGTGTTTGTCTGCTTCTATCTGTTCCCTCTTGCGTCCCGTTTTCTTATTTTTACTGACCAGTTTGTAATTTTGCACTTACATTATAAACTCGTCCACTAGTTTTGGTATGCACCGAATAGTTCCAGAGTCATACATTTCTAGTTGAGTTGTCTTGTACATCCACCCCCTCATCTTTGTTTCTCCAGTTACACGTCCAGTCGAGATGGACTATCACTAGGGTCATGGGATTACCTTGGGAGCGTACCTCTCCCAGATGTTCCTTTTTTCTGATTTGTTTTCTAGTTATCTGTAATAATAGTAACTATTATAGAGATGCTAGAAGTTATCATAATCATAACATTAATAATAATAATAATAATATAATCATTACTTACACGGCCATGCTACATCAAGATCAAGTTGTATAGACTAACCTAAGAGTCTTCAAGTTGTATAGACTAACCTAAGAGTCTTCAAGTTGTATAGACTAACCTAAGAGTCTTCAAGTTATATAGACTAACCTAAGAGTCTTCAAGTTGTATAGACTAACCTAAGTCTTCAAGTTGTATAGACTAACCTAAGAGTCTTCAAGTTGTATAGACTAACCTAAGAGTCTTCAAGTTGTATAGACTAACCTAAGAGTCTTCAAGTTGTATAGACTAACCTAAGAGTCTTCAAGTTGTATAGACTAACCTAAGAGTCTTCAAGTTGTATAGACTAACCTAAGAGTCTTCAAGTTGTATAGACTAACCTAAGAGTCTTCAAGTTGTATAGACTAACCTAAGAGTCTTCAAGTTGTATAGACTAACCTAAGAGTCTTCAAGTTGTATAGACTAACCTAAGAGTCTTCAAGTTGTTTCTATAGTATTCCCTTAGAAACACATACCATCCCAGGCTCACTCCTTTTTTTTCCACTAGACAACAACAGTACAACTTAACTACACTCTGCAAGTTTTACAACATAACAGCAACTCATGACATAAGGAATAGCCAAGAATGTAGTTCAGATTTCATGGATATGAATGTTACTGAATGGTAATATGGACTGTGAATAATGAGGATGAATAGAAAAATAAAGCTGCCAACATGGCAGGATGATCAAGAAACTTCACACAAAACTTCCTGGGTAAGTGACCTTGCCACGGTGAAGGAGAACTCTGACAACATTCTAGTTACAACAAAGAGTCTACTTAGTTTCTGAATTACAATACACATCCTCACAACACATCCCTCCCCCCCCCCCCCCCCCCCCCCTTTTCCAAAAAAGGAGAAAACTACTACAACACAGTTCTGTCCTTATTAGGACAATGCTACAAAATGGCTACATTCCCACTACTAAACTTGATACAAAGTACTAAGTGACTGTAACTTCTAATACATCATGACTTCTAGAAAAACTGCTTATTACAACAACCCTACATAACGATTTCTAGAACAACTCCTCTATACCTCATGATTTCTAGAACAACTCAACTCTACCTCATAATTAATAGAACAACTCCTCTCTACCTCATGATTACTAGAACAACTACTCTCTACCTCATGATTACTAGAACAACAAATCTCTACCTCATGATTACTAGAACAACTCATCTCTACCTCATGAATACTAGAACAACTCCTCTTTACCTCATGATTACTAGAACAATTCCTCTCTACCTCATGATTACTAGAACAACTACTCTCTATCTTATGATTACTAGAACAACCTCTCTCTACCTCATGATTACTAGAACAGCTCTCTACCTTTTGATTACATGAACAACTTTCTACCTCATGATTACTTGAACAACTTTCTACCTAATGATTACTAGAACAACAATTCTCTACCTCACGATTACTAGAACAACTCTTCTCTACCTCATGATTACTAGAACAACTCACTACCTCATGATTACTAGAACAACTCTTCTCTACCTCATAGCTACTAGAACAACTACTCTCTACCTCATGATAACTAGAACAATTCCTCTCTACCTCATGATTACTAGAACAACTCCACTCTATCTCATGATTACTAGAACAACTCCTATCTACCTCATGATTATTAGAACAAGTCTCTACCTCATGATTACTAGAACAACTACTCTCTACTTCATGATTATTATAACAACTACTTTCTCCCTCATGATTACTAGAACAATTCCTCTCTACCTCATGATTACTACAACAACTCCTCTTTACCTCATTATTACTAGAACAATTCCTCTCTACCTCATGATTACTAGAACAACTCCTCTCTACCTCATAATTACTTGAACAAGTCTCTATCTCATGATTAATTGAACAGCTACTCTCTAACTCATGATTACTAGAACAACTTATCTCAAAATCATGATTACTAGAATAATTCTTATCTACATCATGATTACTAGAACAACTCATCTCTACTTCATGATTTCTAAAACAGTTCCACTCTACCTCATGATTACTAGAATTATGACTCTATACCTCATGATTACTAGAACAAGTCTACCTCATGATTACTAGAAGAACTACTCTCTACCTCATGATTACTAGAACAACTACTCTCTACCTCATGATTACTAGAACAATTCCTCTCTACCTCATGATTACTAGAACAATTAATCTCTATCTCAGGATTTTAGAACAATTCCTCTCTAACTCATGATTACTAGAACAATTCCTATCTACCTCATGATTACTAGAACAACTTCTCTCTAGCTCATGATTACTACAACAGCTCTCTACCTCTTGATTAATTCAACCACTCTCTACCTCATGATTACTTGAAAAACTCTCTACCTCATGATTACTAGAACAACAACTTTCTAGCTCATGATTACTAGAACAACTCTTCTCTACCTTATGATTACTAGAACAACTCTCTACATCATTAGTAATAGAACAACTCTTCTTTACGTCATAATTAATAGAACAATTCTTCTGTATCCCATGATTACTAGAACAATTCCTCTCTACCTCATGATTACTAGAACAAATCATCTCTACCTTATGATTATTAGAACACCTACTCTCTACCTCATGATTACTAGAACAATTTCTCTCTACCTCATGATTACTATAACAACTCCTCTATACCTCATGATTACTAGAACAACTCCTCTCTACCTCATGATTACTAGAACAATTCGTCTCTACCTTAAGATTAATAAGACAACTCCTCTCTAACTCATGATTACTAAAAGTACTCCTCTCTACCTCATGATTACTAGAACAACTCATCTCTAACTTATGATTACTAGAACAACTCCTCTCTACATCATGATTACTAGAACAAATACTCTCTACCTCATGATTACTAGAACTACAACTCTCATATCATGATTACTACAACAACTTCTCTCTACCTCATGATTATTAGAACAGCTCTCTACCTCATGATTACTAGAACAACTCCTTACTACCTATTGATTACAAAAACAACTCCTCTCTACCTCATGATTACTAGAACAACTCCTCTATACATCATTAGTACTAGAACAACTACTCTCTACCTCATGATTACTAGAACAACTACTCTCTATCTCATGATTACTAGAACAACTCCTCTCTATCTCATGATTACTAGAACAACTACTCTCTACCTCATGATTACTAGAACAACTCCTCTCTATCTCATGATTACTAGAACAACCACTTACTTAATAATTCCCCGTCTTTAATATCCCTAGAAATTCTCCTCCAGCTTTACAATTATTTTCAAGGAAAACTCACTTCAAGGTGAAACTTTATGTTTTGTGAACTTTTGTTTCCCTAAACAATCATCTTCCTAAAATTCTTCCACCCTGATTATGAATTTCGTCTGTTGAGTCAACAAGAAAAACCCTATTTAAGATTTTCTCGAGCTACCTGAGCAAGGATTATATGAGCGTTCTAAATTTAGACATTACGCAAACATGTTCTAAGATAAACAAGGAGTGCGTCACTGGCAAATGCAACTAATTAAAGTGCTTTACCTCCCTTCGACTGCTGCGACCTAAACTATCTTACAGAATGAACGATATACTATTACAAACATAACACTATATGACAGTAATAATTATATGGGTGTAGCAACACCGTAGACTGTTACAGTCACTGTTATATGAATGTAGAAACATGACAGCCTGTTACAGTTAACACTATATAGACGTGGTAAGAAAGCAGCATTTGTGTCCTCGTTAATGAATAAATATGTTCCTATCTCTTTTTAAAATGGTCTAACATTTTGTTATCACAGCTTTATTGTGGTGGCTTTTGTATATTTATATATTTAGATTTATATAATTATACCCAAATACTATTCGTCTGTTACACTGACTGCTAGATGGATGTAGTGGCACAATAGCCTGTTACAGTCAACTCCATATTTATGAAGTAATTATTTTACAAGTAGGAAAAAACAAAATAGTCCTACAGTAAAGTAACAGAACACTTGCTGTATGATTAGAAATAGTGGTATACAATTTCTGCTTATGGTCCATATTCTTATAATTTATCTTGTAGTAATCATGGCCTGTGCATTATCACACATCTATGTCAGTGCCAGTCTCTAAACACAAATATAAACATCATTACATAGAAAATATCAATAAATTCAATTTATGACCTGAGACCAACGTAAAAGACTGCAATATTTCATAAAACTGCACTATAGTACCGAAATATGCACTAATGATAGTACGCAACTTAGCACTAATCCTAGCACTAAACTTAGCACTAATCAAAGCACTAAATTCAGTACTAATCCTAGCACTAAACTTAGCACTAATCAGAGCACTCAATTCAGTACTAATCCTAGCACTAAACTTAGCACTAATCCTTGCACTAAAATTACCACTAAGAAAACTCCCATCAAACAAGCCTATACATAGTCATGACGAAACACAAATAACCGTTTACCTCCCTTTTCTCACACAGTTAAACACTACAAATACTCGAGCACAATTTTGTGTCTTAAGAGAACATTCCTGACCCTTCAGATACTTAATTTAGACGCCTACCTAAAGTCTTCATCCTTCTTTTATTGTCTCATTCCTTATCACGTGCTCTCTAGTGCTTTACAACCCACTCCTCATCCTTCTCCAGTCCATCAAATTACTCTACGTGATGCCTATCTATCTCAGTCATATAATATTTAAAAATAACAACGGTACACTAATGTAATTCATTCTAAAATTATTTCTTATATATTTACTTACATTTGCTCTAACATTACAGTTGCCGTTACTAAAAGAATCCACTATTTGTTATATAAGCAAAAGTAATTTGTATCAATAAACAAAAGTTTACCGGATCTGTTAACAACAAAACGTGACTACC
>CM019693.1:6702553-6741915 GCA_009760885.1 Achatina immaculata
TCTAAAGCAGGTGCAGAAATTTATATACCTTGGAGCAGTAATAACTTTAGATGGGAAATGCAGAATAGAAAATAGGAACAGAATAGGCCAAGCAAAGACTGCATTTCAGAGAATGAGAAACATATTATCCAACACATCCTTATCAATGAATGTTAGAAAATGAGTCCTAAAATGCTATATTGAACCTATCTTGTTATATGGAAGTGAATCATGGACAATAGGCAAGTCTGCACAAAAATCATTGGAAGCAGCAGACATGTGATTTATTAGAAGAATGTTGTGAATCCCCTGGACAGCAAAAATAACTAATAAAGAATGTATGAGAAGAGCTGGAGAGAAAAAAAAACCTTGTCAAAAAGATAAGAGAGAGACAATGTACTTTCATAGGACATGCAATGAGAAGAGGAGGCATTGAAAATATTATAACAACAGGAAAAATAGAAGGAAGAAGATCAAGAAGAAGACCAAGAGAAATGATACTGGACAGTCTGATGGGATGGTGTGAGAGGAGATCACCAACTGAACTGATGGCCTGCATGAAGGATCGGGTACTCTGGAGAAGCATAATAGCCAACGCCAGTCGAAATGGCACTTGATGATGATGCTGTGGTAGTATATTGTAAGAGAAGTAATTAACTTTAATAGTTCATTCATTCATTCATTTGCATGTCCCTTGCGGAACTTTGCCTCCCAAACAGCACTCCTGTAGGCCTCTCGGTTGTGAGCAAGATGGCCTGCTGCTGTTGCATCCATTTCCAGATCGTCAACGATGTCTTGCAGCCATCTTCGTCTTGGTCTTCCTCTTTTTCTTTTTCCCATTATGTATCCTTCCAATACGGTCTTCTCTAGATTATCATGACGTTTAATGTGTCCAAAATATTTAAGTTTTCTCTCTTTAATCCTCTTCACTAGCCAGCCTTCTTCAATATTAAGCTCTTGTGGTATAGATATATTTGTTCTTTTTTGTGTCCACGATATTTGGAGAACTCTTCTGTAGCATTCAAAGGCATTTATGTGTTTCTCAGCTGTTTTGTTAAGCTACTTAATTATGCCCTTATTTGTAGTATTATTTTTTTAGCCCAGGTACTACGTGGGAAGTTTCTTAGCTCATATAACCTTGACCTCTTTTCAAATTTCACGGGATAGTTAGGAAGAAATTGAAGTGCCAAACAGTGAAATGCGTAGGTAGCCTGTCTGTGTTGACACAACAGTCTAGTTTTAGTAGTAGAGTTTTAATTTTTGGTTTAAGAAACCAGAGTTTAGAAAAACATGATTATCTCCCGTGGATGGTGTGTTTTTCTTTTCCTTCCTGATAGAATATTCGAGAATGATGGAAAGATTTTAAAAGGGCTTGAGCAACTTTTATTGAGAATCTTTGTGTAGGATATTTGTGTAGAATGTTTGCTGAGTAGTCATATTTCCCAGCTGAGAAGCTGCCAGTCAGTTTCAGTCTTCTTCTTCGTTCGGTAAACAGTTTCGGTAAATTAATAGTTTTAGCTCAGCATAGTGTCCTTTTTGACGATGTTCTTTTCCTTGTACTGATATGTAGATGCTAGGAGTGTTGTCCTTGTCAGGACAAAGATGTGTGTGCTCGGGAGATGTGTTGGAAGTTCACTATGTTGTAAGAAGTTGTTTTTACTTGCTTTTTGTTGTCTGGCTTTTCTTCTCCATGGCGCTGACTACGCGCCCGGGAAACTCTTGTATTGTTTGTTAAATCACCATGCCATGTGGCAGTTCATCGTACTTTCTCATCTCCATCTTCCACCATTCATTTTTTTTTTATTCAATAAATGTTTGATCTGTATATTGAAACTTAGTCTATTCATTACCTTCATGGAGTTTCCTCGCTGTAGTCTTGTTGAGTGAGTGGGAAGTCCTGTAGTCTAGTCATTACCTTCATGGAATTTCCTTCCTGTAGTATTGTTGAGAGAGTGGGAAATCCTGTAGTCTATTCATTACCTTCATGGAGTTTCCTTCCTGTAGTCCTGTTGAGTGAGTGGGAAATCCAGTAGTCTATTCATTACCTTCATGGAGTTTCCTTCCCGTAGTACTGTTGAGTGAGTGGGAAATCATGTAGTCTATTCATTACCTAAATGGAGTTTCCTTCCTGTAGTCTTGTTGAGTGAGTGGGACGTCCTGTAGTCTATTCATTACCTTCATGTAGTTTCCTTCCCGCAGTCTTGTTGAGTGAGTGGGAAGTTCTGTAGTCTATTCATTACCTTCATGGGGTTTCCTTCCTGTAGTCTTGTTGAGTGAGTGGGAAGTCCTGTAGTCTATTCATTACCTTCATGGGGTTTCCTTCCTGTAGTCCTGTTGAGTGAATGGGACGTCCTGTAGTCTATTCATTACATTCATGTAGTTTCCTTCCCGCAGTCTTGTTGAGTGAGTGGGAAGTCCTGTAGTCTATTCATTACCTTCATGGGGTTTCCTTCTTGTAGTCTTGTTGGGTGAGTGAGAAATCCTGTAGTCTATTCGTTGCCTTCATGGAGTTTCTTCCTGTAGTCCTGTTGAGTGAGTGGGAAATCCTGTAGTCTATTCATTACCTTCATAGAGTTTCCTTCCTGTAGTACTGGTGAGTGAGTGGGAAGTGGGACGTCCTGTAGTCTATTCATTACCTTCATGGAGTTTCCTTCCCGTAGTACTGTTGAGTGAGTGGGAAATCATGTAGTCTATTCATTACCTAAATGGAGTTTCCTTCTTGTAGTCCTGTTGAGTGACTGGGAAGTTCTGTAGTCTATTCATTACCTTCATAGAGTTTCCTTCCTGCAGTCTTGTTGAGTGAGTGGGAAGTCCTGTAGTCTATTCATTACCTTCATAGAGTTTCCTTCCTGCAGTCTTGTTGAGTGACTGGGAAGTTCTGTAGTCTATTCATTACCTTCATAGAGTTTCCTTCCTGCAGTCTTGTTGAGTGACTGGGAAGTTCTGTAGTCTATTCATTACCTTCATAGAGTTTCCTTCCTGTAGTCTTGTTGAGTGAGTGGGAAGTCCTGTAGTCTATTCATTACCTTCATGGAGTTTCCTCGCTGTAGTCTTGTTGAGTGAGTGGGAAATCCTGTACAAGTTTTCATTGCATGACACTGTTGTTTTTGCGTTGGCAGTTGAGAACCTGGCATTGTTGTTGTGTCACTCGGGGTATACCATAGTGACACGTTGCGTTTTTTTTTTGGTACAGGAGGGTTACCAACACTGACAGGCAGCAACGACATGAACATTTTTCTAACAGACAAAAGCCACAAAAGGTCCATCTATCTGATGCTCTGTGTACTAATCACACAGGCATGCGCCTTTATTAGTGTCGATTGCTACAGGGTTCTGGGCTACAGAAGTAGGTCAGAGTTTTTACGTAAACAGATCTATGTTCTCTGTTTCACAAAGACTATGCTAAGATAAGTGTGTTCTTAACACAGTTGTTCCCAGGGTATACAGTAGGTCTGAATTCTCACTTAAACTTTCTCTGAATAACTCTTTTCTTTGTTCACATAACTCGTTCCATATCCCTGTTTCTATTCACCTCTCATATCCTGGTCCACTTTCTCTAAAGACTTTCTGCAAGAACAACTCTGCTATTCCCCTACTCTACTGATTGCTTGTCTGAACCTGTCCCACTTTCTCGTATACGTTTCATGTAATCAGTTATATTGTGGTTTATATCCTCCATATTACCCTACTACATACTTGTCTGCTCTAGTCTCTAGTTGACAGTATTCCAGGCTTTTCTGCTCTAATCTCTAGTTTACAGTATTCCAAGCTTGTCTGTTCTAGTCTCTAGTTGACCGTATTCCAGGTTTTTCTGCTCTAGTCTCTAGTTGACAGTATTCCAGGCTTGTCTGCTCTCAAGCTTCTCATATTTCCTCTTTCTACTGCGGCCACATTCTGCCCAGTTTCGTCAGAGAGCTGACCGCAGATACATTTCTTTGCGTGTTTCTTTCTGTTTGTTTTGTCTTTTCTGTTGTCCTTGAAAAAGACAATTATGCCGAAATATTGGGTTCTTATTGTTGATTTTAATAACCATATCATTGTTTATACTTCTTATTACTAACTTTTCTTCTTTTCTTCCCCTCTCCACCTGTTTTCATAAAACTACAACAGACGCCTCCATCCAACTCTACTACAGTAGTACCAGTTTTATAGCAGTCACTATCACAGTTATACCGTACCAGTTACCAGCAGCAGATTCACACGTTTGTCCTGTTTTATTTGAAAGATATTTTTTAAATACTTATTTTAACTGTGAACACAAAAATGACATTTAGAGGTCTAGGAAATAATGTTTCTGACAATGATCTGCTTTCTCGTATAACTACGTTGTATTCTCTTACATGTCTTTCCTTTTGTAAGTTATATAACATTTGTTTACTGCATTTGTCACTAATGTCTTCAATCACTTCCTATGACATTTGTCTGTTTCATCGGGTCTGTATCGTACTCCAATTCTACGGAATCATTAGCCAGTTTGACTTAAAAAGAAAGGCTAAAAATTGTCACACTGATTCTTTTTTAAATGTACTCTTCTGTTGGGAAAAAAGTTACGAATGATATATACATTTTCCTCTGCAGACACACAATATGATTCAGGTTGACATGCAGACTTAATAAAATTAAGAGCTAACATGCAGACTTAATAAAATTAAGGTTGACATGCAGACTTACTAAAATTAAGAGCTAACATGCAGACTTAATCAAATTAAAGTTGACATGCAGATTTACTAAATTTAAGAGCTGACATGCAGACTTAATAAAATTAAGAGCTGACATGCAAATTTACTAAAATTAAGATCTGACATGCAGATTTAATAAAATTATGCTGTTAGATACTAACGGCACTCCTCATATTTAGAAAAATGCAGCACAACTGAGGATAATATAATCACTTATTTTTTGTATCTCCATATTTGTTTTCTTTTTCTGAGCTTGCTGTAGCATTCTCAGCTTCCATGCTTGTGAGTGTTTTTCTTGTGAGTGTCCACATTTGTCTTTGTCTGTTAAAAGTAGTTTCTCATTTCTTTTAATCATCGATAATGAAAACATTTTCTACCACATGAGCACGGCTATCAGAGCAGTTAAGAATATATTCTGCTTGATGATGATGATGATGATGATGATGATGATGACGATGACGATGACGATGATGATGATGATGATGATGATGATGTTGAAGCTGAAATTTTTTTCAACTTTGAAATGTGGTAGAATTCATTTGTCAACTTGACATCCCAGAGTTAACCTAAGTAACTGGCTCCATCAAATTGTAGAGTTAAATCCCTTTTCAGATTTGTCTGTTACAGTGAGCGCTACCTGATAAATAATAATATATTACGTTTAGACCCATATGAATGTATAAGCAGTCTGTTACATTCAGCCCCAAATGAATGTGTAAGTAGTTTGCTACTGTGAACGCTTTATGAATGTAACACTGCAGCATGTTACAGTGAGTGTTTCACCGATTTATTAACACAACAATCTATTACAATACACATATTAGTACAGAAAACAGTTACAGTGAATGATGTATGCATACTGTTACAGAGCTGTATGGCTGTTGTTACATGACAGCGTGCTTTAAAACAAAGGCAGTATGGATGTTGTACCACAGCTATCTGTTACAATGAGCCCTAGATAGATATAGCAACAGGGTGACTGTTACAAATAGCGCAATGTAGTAACACAGCAGCCTATTTCATTAAATACTTCATTATGTAATACCACAACAGATTATTACAAAGAACACCGAATTGAAAATCCTTGGTCGACTCAATTATACGGCTACCTCAGTTGTGGTCGTTGATTGGTGTTTATACCATGATTAACATTATCTTGATCGCTACTTGCAACCTTCTATATATGTCATGATCTCTACTTGTCATAATCTGTATATGCCAAGACAGACGTAGACCGTGATCTGTAAATATACCATGACAGATGTAGACCACAATATGCATATGTCAAGACAGATGTAGACAGTGATTTATATACATATACATATATATATATGCCAGTATATATGTATACCGTAATCTATATGTAAACCAAGACATATGTAGACCATCATCTGCATATGCCAAGACAGATGTAAACCTTGATCTATATATATATATATATATATATATATATATACACACACACCAAGACAGATGTAGACCATCATCTGCATATGCCAAGGCAGATATAGACTATGATTGATAAATATATTTACTGGTAAGTTCAATGATCTGTTCGTACAGTGACTGTCAGGTGTAAGTAAATGTTCCTTTGTGTTACACAAAGTCCTAAATTTCCAGAGAAAGAATAACTCCATAGATTATTTACTTTTGAATGTGAAGCAGAAAAACAAGTGGCACAGAGAAGAAATATGGACAAATATACATTTTACAAGTGGTCACTGTGCTGTACACTGGGACCTCTACGTGCCTGGTTAAATAATGTTTTCAGAGCATTGCCTTTGTTACATACAGGAAATTTATTAATATCACATGTGAGTAACAAGTAACAGATTCATACCAATATTACATGTGAGTAACAAGTAACAGATTCATACCATTAGTATATGTGAGTAACAAGTAACAGATTCATACCATTAGTATATGTGAGTAACAAGTAACAGATTCATACTATTAGTACACATGAGTTACAAGTACATATTCATACCGATATTACATGTGAATTACAAGTAGCAGATTCATACCATTAGTACACGTAAGTTATAATTAACAAATTCATACCAATTTTAGTTACAAGTAGCAGATTCATACCAGTATTACATGTGAGTTACAAGTAACATATGCAATTGTATTATGTCAGTTGCAAGTAGCAGATTCATACCAATATTACATGTTTGTTATGAGAACAAATACTACATTTGAGATAGCAATGCTACTTTCCAGTAATGTTTCTCATATCAATTCCAGAATTATTTCTTGTTCAAAGTCCCTTCCAGCCTTGCTTTACCTGTGCCTACCTCATCTCTTGTGAGTTTTATATTTGTAATTGTAAGTTTTGATGTGAATTATATGTAATGTGATACATATAATGTACGTTTCTATGTAATTCGTGAGTTGAAGTCAATGTAGAATGTTATCATGTAACGACTGAAGTTTTCTGTTTATGTGTAAGAGTAAGTGTTCTTGATTGTAGCCATTTTCCATTGATATTTTGATGTGCATAGTCATAAGATTTAATTGACGCTTTATTAATATGCTTTACTTTGCATATGCTTTCATTGATGATTCAATTATTGTGATTTCATATTTACGCTTCATTGTATGGATCGAAAAAATCATTGAATTTTCCATTGCTTACAATAATCATATACATATACACACACATATATATATATATACATACATATGTATACGATAAAAGTATATATATATATATATATATAAGTATATACTATTATATTATATTATAAAGCAGATACCCTGTGGGTTCTAAGGACTGTTATAGCCGGAGGTGGGGTGGGGGATACGCTCTCCACACCAACAAAATATCTCCAAGGCGTGCGTCTCAAACAGCCTCTGACAGTCAAGTCCAGCTCCTGGCCTTCTCGTGGCGGAACTGCTCAAACTGACAGGAGAAGGGGCGAAGGGAATATCTGGCGCCTGAAAACCAGACGCTTCGGGTAGATGAGAGTCATGTTTGGTAGCTCATCTACTGCTGCTGGCGAGATTCTTCAGCTGCCGTGCGTGGAGTCGGGCTCCTCCCGGCAAGTGAAGAAAGGTGCAAATGGGGTTGCCGCGAAGCGTCACTGTGGAAAAGGTGAAAGAAACGATTAAGTGAAGTAATCAGCATTCTCGAGGTCAGGAATGCTCAAATCACAGCACCTCTGCTCCGGAGGTCGGCCACGTCCCTTGTACACTCATACCAGGAGAATTGCCTAAACCAGCTTAACCCAGAGGTTAAGACGTTTTTGGCGAGATTCTTCGGATGCCGCACATGGAGTGAAATTCCTCCCGGCCAACAAAGAAAATGTTTGTTGTGCGGTGCCGATGTGAAAAGGTGATGGAAAGTATAAAGTGAAGCTTAATCAGTTCGTCCAGTAGAGCTACTCATACCACGGCACTTCTGCTCTAGAGGCCGGCCACGTCCGATCTACAACCATACTGGTGAAATATGCCTAAACCGGCTTAAACTAGGAGTGAAACTTGATGGCTACTCATGTCACGGTAATTCCGTTCTAGAGGTCGGTCACGTCCTAAACACGCACATACTGGGATATCATCATCAGGTGCCGTGCCAACTGGCGTTGGCTATTATGCTTCTCCAGAGTACCCGATCCTTCATGCAGGCCATCAGTTTAGTTGGTGATCTCCTCTCACACCATCCCGTCAGGCTGTCCAGTATCATTTCTCTTGGTCTTCCTCTTGATCTTCTTCCTTCTATTTTTCCTGTTGTTATAATATTTTTAATGCGCCCTCTCCTCATTGCATGTCCTATGAAAGTACATTGTCTCTCTCTTATCTTTTTGACAAGGTATTTTGTCTCTCCAGCTCTTCTCATGCATTCTTCATTAGTTATTTTTGCTGTCCAGGGGATTCACAACATTCTTCTAATAAATCACATGTCTGCTGCTTCCAATGATTTTTGTGCAGACTTGCCTATTGTCCATGATTCACTTCCATATAACAAGATAGGTTCAGTATAGCATTTTAGAACTTGTTTTCTAACATTCATTGATAAGGATGTGTTGGTTAATATGCTTCTCATTCTCTGAAATGCAGTCTTTGCTTGGCCTATTCTGTTCTTAATTTATGTTCTGCATTTCCCATTTGAAGTTATTACTGCTCCAAGGTATTTGCATTTTTGTTACAGCAATACAAATAATAAAATCATCACTTTTTACAGAATCTGAGTGTAACATTTGATAGAGGCCTGATAACGAAACCAGAGACCAATACAAATATTGTAGAACACATTCAATCAGACGGACATTTTCCTGTCTCATGCGGAACTTTGCCTCCCTAACAGCTCTCCTGCAGGACTCTTGGTTGTAAGCAAGATGTCCTGCTGCTGATGCATCAATTTGTAGATTCTCAGCTTTGTCTTGCAGCCATCTTCGCCTTGGTCTTTTTTCTATATCTTTTTCCTATTATGTACCCTTCCAAGACTGTCTTCTCCAAATTCTCATGATGTTTGATGTGTCCAAAATATTTACATTTTCACTGTTTAATTCTCTTTACTCGCCAGCCTTCTTCAATATTAAGTTCTTGTAGTATAGGTATATTTGTTCTTTTCTGTGTCCATGATATTTGAAGAACTCTTCTGTAGCATTTACATTCAAAGGCATTTATGTATTTCTCAGCTGTTTTGTTAAGTGTCCAGGTCTCACAGGCGTATGTATGCATGCCCTTAAAAATCTTATTTTTGTAGTTCTGTCTGTTCCTCTCCATAGAGTCTTTAGTTGTTTTACTTTCTGAAGAGTGATAGATGTCCTCCTTTTAATTTTCCTCATTGTATCTCCATTATTAGCTAGTAGTGATCCAAGATATTCAAAACTCTCCACTTCTTCCAATTTTTCCTCATTGATACATATTTCAGCTGCCTTGTTCGTTTTGCCAGTTGTCATCAGTTTAGTTTTATTCACATTAAGAGAAAGATTTTACTCTTCACCATTCTTAAGGATTGACATAATTAGTTTTTCCATTCCTTTTTGTGTTGTGGACAGTAATACTGTGTCATCAGCATGTGGAATCTCTGGTATTTCATAACCTCAAATTGATATGGCATCCTAATGTTCTTTGTCTACATCTTCTCTAATATTGCTCATTATATTTTCAGTATACAAGTTAAATAAGTAAGGAGACAATATGCACTCCTGAAGGACCCCTTGTTTTATGTCAAACCAACTTGTTGTTTCACAATTTATTCTTACTGCTGCTTGTTGGTCTAGATACAGCAGTGATGTTAATTGTATCAAATGTGTTGGAAATTCCATTTTCCCAGTAGAAGACATTACAAATCACCCTTAGTTTTTCACTAACGTTCATTATTTAACACGGGGGGGGGGGGTGAGTATGTCACTATATTGTTTATTTGACAGTCTAGGCCTAAGTTTACAGTGGGTAATCAGAGTTCTGAAACATTACCTTCAGCCTAAGACTGATTTAAATCAAATATTTTTTTTTTGTATTGAACACTGTGTCATAATATCACACATTATTATTTAAATAAATATTTCAAATATTTGACTTACTTTTCTATAATATGTTCAACAACTGTTCAACTGTTCAACAACTGTTCAACAACGTAGAACAGTTGTTAAAGTGAATTATGTATACTTTCAAAGTGAAATAATTTTTTAAAAATGTGTTAGTTATTATCTTTCTTTTGTTCCGCCATGCTGTCGAGAAACAAGTTTTGACAATCTGTCCCAGTCTTAATGTAAAGTGTATTTTCTGAAGTTTTGACAATCTGTCCCAGTCTTAATGTAAAGTGTATTTTCTGAAGTTTTGACAATCTGTCCCAGTCTTAATGTAAAGTGTATTTTCTTAAGTTTTGACAATCTGTCCCAGTCTTAATGTAAAGTGTATTATCTTAAGTTTTGACAGTCTGTCTCCAGTCTTAATGTAAAGTGTATCTCCCTAATACACAGATATGATTTTTTTCTTAATTTCACATATTATTTTTATGTCATCCATCAATATTTATTAGTAGAAATAATAGTAGAATTTTGTGGAGAATAAGGTGGTATGAAATACAGTTCAGATATGTAGTTACATCAATTAGTTTTAAAATAAACGAAAAAAAAAGAATATCAACAGAGTGTCTTATACACAAAGAACACATTGAGGAGGTCAGACAAACGTTTCAAGTACAAAAATAAAGCATTACATGTTGAAGGACTAAATTGTGTATGAGAAAAAGGAATTATGTACAAAAGTTCTCAAATGTTTCTCTTGAAACAATATATTGACCAAGCACTTATGGGTCTTTACAATTAGTTATTTAAATGAAAACTGATTGTAGTAAAACTAACTTATTCCTATTCTATCTCTGAGATATATCATTTGACTTTCAAATTCTGTTCAGTCTCTTCTCACTGACAGACTTGACTGACACTCGCACAATCAGGTCTGATCAAACTGGAATTAAACTCAGCCACAGAAACAGTCTCTGGAGAAATATGCAGGAATTTGTCATAGTAAAACTAATAAACCTGACCAGATTATGTGTGGAGGGCACATGCCCGAGTATAGTCATATATGAAGGGAGATAATCTGCCAAGTTTTCTTATTACAATATTATTAGTTACCTTTTTTGTGGAACATTTTGGTTTATAAAATTACTATAAATGGAAAGCTTAGAATAACATTCTAAATAAAATAAAACAACACAATGTATTATATTAAGAATTTTACATTTTCACAAAATGTAGAGAGAAAGAGAGAGAGAGACAAAAAAAAAGAGAATGAATGATCTTTATATTAAAATGGTGAAGAATTGAGCACGCAGGCCCGTCATACATTCTGCCCTTTATCATTCCATCTTCATATTTCCCAAAAACTCGATTTAATAAAGTATACAAATTACATGTAAAGATAGACATCCACACATGCAATATATATATATATATATATATATATATATATATATATAAGAACGCAAAATGAAACTATATGAAATATAAGTATACAGATTACATGAAAAAAAATCTAAGACTAAAAGATGAAAATATTACAGTCACAACACAGGCTAATAAACTACATAAGAGATAACGAATCAAACAAGATAGCGCACGCACACATGTACATACAAATATACAAACAAATACATTTTCAGTTGAGTTCTTCTGTCATTCCACTCTCACACATTTACTAAGATCATTTCTATCATGGTACAAGATATAACCACTTCTGTTTAGAACTATGTTCTTTTAGAACAGAAAGAGATACAGAGAGAGAGAGAGAGAGGGAGAGAAAGAGATAAAGAGAGAGAGAGAGAGAAGTGAGTGAAGAATAACAACACTATAGACAGACTAAAACGAGAAAAAGCTGGCAGGTTAATTCAGTTGATGCAGGAAGAAAATGAAAGAGCAGGGGAAGAGGAAAATAGGGAGGTTAGAGAGAGAGAGAGAGAGAGAGAGAGGTTATAGGGTGAGATAAGGTTAGAAGGTGAGATAAGGTTAGAGGGTGAGAGAGAGGTTAGAGTGTGAGAGAGAGGTTCGAGGATGAGAGAGAGGTTAGAGGATGAGAGAGAGGTTAGAGTGTGAGAGAGAGGTTCGAGGATGAGAGAGAGTTTAGAGGGTGAGAGGGAGGTTAGAGGGTGAGAGGGAGGTTAGATGGTGAGAGGGAGGTTACAGGATGAGAGAGAGGTTAGAGGGTGAGAAAGAGAGTTTAGACGGTGAAAGGGAGGTTAGAGAGTGAGAAGGAGGTTAGAGGGTGAGAGGGAGGTTAGGATGTGAGAGGGAGGTTAGAGGATTAGAGGGAGGTTAGAAGATGAGAGGGAGGTTAGAGGGTGAGAGGGACGTTAGAATGTGAGAGGGAGGTTAGAGGATGAGAGGGAGGTTAGAATGTGAGAGGGAGGCTAGATGATGAGAGGGAGGTTAGAGGGTGAGAGGGAGGTTAGAGGGTGAGAGGGAGTTTAGAATGTGAGAGGGAGGTTAGAGGATGAGAGAGAGGTTAGAGGGTGAGAGGGAGGTTAGAGGGTGAGAGGGAGGTTAGAATGTGAGAGGGAGGTTAGAGGATGAGAGGGAGGTTAGAGGGTGAGAGGGAGGTTAGAGGGTGAGAGGGAGGTTAGAGGGTGAGAGAGAGGTTAGAGAATGAGAGAGAGGTTAGATAATAAGAGAGAAGTTAGAGGGTGAGAGAGAGGTTAGAGGATGAAAGGGAGGTTAGAGGGTGAGTGAGAGGTTAGAAGATGAGAGTCATTATCATCATCATCATCATCATGTGCCGTGCCGACTGGCGTTGGCTATTATGCTTCTCCAGAGTACCCGATCCTTCATGTAGGCCATCAGTTTAGTTGGTGATCTCCTCTCACACCATCCCGTCAGACTGTCCAGTATCATTTCTCTTGGTCTTCCTCTTGATCTTCATCCTTCTATTTTTCCTGTTGTTATAATATTTTCAATGCCCCCTCTTCTCATTGCATGTCCTATGAAAGTACATTGTCTCTCTCTTATCTTTTTGACAAGGTTTTTTTTCTCTCCAGCTCTTCTCATACATTCTTCATTAGTTATTTTTGCTGTCACTGGAAAGATAAAAGAACATAAAGAGAAAAGAAATCAGAGATAACGGATAATAATATTGAAAAAAATGTGCAGTAACAATTTCTATATTTACAGTAAAATTCATATAGCAAAGTATGAGTATTTAACATTTTAAATGTCTATTAATTATAGCTACACTATCACATAATTCACCGTGACCACATGATCTGTCCTCTTCACATTCTCCAACGTGGACATTAGACATCACATCGTCTTTACACAGCCTTATAACGGGAGCCCCAGCGGATCCTGGACAAGTTGGTGTTGTGTATACCTCTCTATAGTGACACTGGTACCCTACACTGACCCGCTTACTGCACCCATGAGGGTGAGACACTAAAATAACAGGTTCTTTTTCATCAGAAATAAATGAGTCAGTCTGAGGACGGTATTTTATTTTGTCCCTGATAATCTTGGATAAACTTTCATATTTATTTATCATCACACTCATTCTATCAGCCAGACACAGGTCATGGGTTACACATATCAAGTATTTTAAGTTTCTCATTATTACTTCCCCTATGTCTGCAACAGACACTCCACTGAGTGTGACAGCACCAGGACATGTATCAGGTGTATGACCTCTATCAAAGAAAAAATCGCACGTGCTGTGCTCTGCCTCAAAATTGTCATAGACAACCTGGATCGCTGTGAGAATGTAAATTTGAGCAAACTCTGTTTTTGGTGTCTGTGACATTTGACATTCCTTACACGAGCAGGTTCTGTACTCGTCGCTGTTTTCATATTTGATCACCTTGGCCACACATCCAGTCCCTGTCAGCATCATGTTCCTGCTACTATCTCTGTAACAGGAGTCAGGTTGTTCATCACCAGAAAACGTTTTAAGAGACTTTAGGTCTTTAGGTCTCTTCTCACTGACAGACTTGACTGACACTCGCACGGTCAGGTCTGATAAAACTCGAATGAAATCCAGCCACTCAGGGGTTTTAATTAGAGAGGGCAGATGATCTTTATTAAACTCATGTATAGGTATAAATTTCTGGTGACCTGGATTCTTCTCACAGGTGTCGTAACGTTGATGAAGTTCTGTCTCTCCTCCATAACTGACCTCGACTTCCCATGGCCCTGGTAGACAGATAAAGATATCATCAGAAATACAGTATTACCAGACAGAAAAAGAAGAAAACAAAAGAAATAGTGTGCTAAATTATAAAAGAAATACAGTATTATCTGACAGAAAAAAAAAGAAATATTGCGCTAAAATAAAATAGAAATACAGTATTACCTGACAGAAAAAAAAGAAGTATTGTGCTAAAATAAAATAGAAATACAGTATTACCTGACAGAAAAAAGAAGAAATATTGTGCTAAAATAAATTAGAAATACAGTATTACCTGACAGAAAAAAAAGAAATATTGTGCTAACATAAAACAGAAATACAACTATTTTGTGTTTGTTTTCAAACCTAAAAATTAATACTGCAGACAAAAAGAGGATTCCCATAATAAAGACAGCAACAACATGCACAACAAATTAGTGAACTCACGGGCAGGAAGACAAAATATACCACAGGATGCCTGAAATCAAAAGAAGGTAAAATGATACTGGAAAAATAAAACATTGTAGATAAGTGGACAGAGTACATCGGTGAGCTATATTGTGGAGGAAGACCAGAAATACCACCAGATACTGAAAACTGTGATGGACCACCAATATTTGAAGATGCAATTATAGACGCAATCAAACACAAGAAGAAAGGAAAAGCAACTGGGCTTGATAATATAACAATAGAAGAAATAGAGGCACTAGAGGAGACAGAAATAAGAAAATACTAACCAAGTTACTGAATGACATTTACAACAGTGGTTATATGCCCAGTGACCTGCTTAATTCCACGTTTATATCAATATCAAAGAAATCAGGTACAAAGGAATGTGAAGACCACAGAACTATCATTCTCTCATGTCACATAACAAAGGTACTTCTGAGAAATATTATGAGAAGAACAAGGAAAATGATAAAAAAGGACATAGCATTTGAACAGTTTGTTGAAGGAAAAGGAACACACAACGCCATTTATGCTTTACGAACGCTAACGGGAAGCTTTAGAAATACACAAAGATATCTACTTAGGCTTCATTGATTACACCAAGGCATTCGACAAGGTGAAACATGATGAGATTATTTAAATGCTTGAAGACATCAACATAGACGGCAAAGACTTGAGGATTGTAAAACATCTATACTGGCAGCAAGAAGCAGCAGTTCGAGTTGAAAATAAAACTGGAAAATATCAACCTATAAAACAAAGGGGTGCGACAGAGATGTCTACTATCTCAAGACCATTTTTATCTGTACAGCTTTTTTACGGGGTAGGGGTATCCCCTATCAAAGGAGAAGTACGACGCCTCCTTACCTCCGTCAGTCTACGGGACACCCTTGGGCAAGGTGGAGTACCAGTATAGTCCACCAATCAGGGTGACGTGAAGCCATGGGAGCAGGTGGTGGATGGAATGGGAGAGCAGTCGACTGAAAAAATGTGGTTATGGTCACCATTCTATAATGGTAGGCAGATGATCTCAATGTAGGGACAATGGCTACGATCACTGACTAGTACAGTCACTGCCCGGAAGGAAAGCAATGGTAAACTATCTTCTGGAAATATAAACTCTCATACAGGACAGAGACCCTCCAAGACATACAAACAAAGAACCAAGCACACTGGATCAATCACGTGGGCCGCATCATCAAACACCCAAAACAGCACGCACTAGGTCACTACTATGTGGGACTCAGACTATCAAACCTGCTCCCACCAAACAACTTACAGCCACACAGTTTTGGTACACCGCCATTCTTCTACAAAACCTGCTCCCACCAAACAACTCACAGTCACACAGTTTTGGTACACCGCCATTCTTCTACAAAACCTGCTCCCACCAAACAACTCACAGCCACACAGTTTTAGTACACCGCCATTCTTCTACAAAACCTGCTCCCACCAAACAACTCACAGCCACACAGTTTTGGTACACCGCCATTCTTCTACAAAACCTGCTCCCACCAAACAACTCACAGCCACACAGTTTTGGTACACCGCCATTCTTCTACAAAACCTGCTCCCACCAAACAACTCACAGTCACACAGTTTTGGTACACCGCCATTCTTCTACAAAACCTGCTCCCACCAAACAACTCACAGCCACACAGTTTTGGTACACCGCCATTCTTCTACAAAACCTACATTCAAGCCATCCACGGAAACGAAACACTCATACGCCGTAAAACAAATGATATCTACAAACATTTAATCAGAAATCAAGCACCCCCACTACATCTCAGGAGTACAAGAGGTCGTAGATACGTCCTCTTCGACTTTAAAGAAGCCTTCAAAAACATCCATTTTAAGAATATCATACCGAAAGCGAGAGAAACCACATATCGGCTTATTTACAACATGACATCAATCACACAGAGAGAAGCACACAGATTCAAACAATCAGCACCATGTCAACTATCTTATCTTATATCTTATATCCTTCCCGTGCCGTTAGACGTCACATAGGGCTCGCAAAGTAGTTCGCCAATTTTTCCTGTCTTCGGCGAGTCTTTCAACCTCAACAAAGGATTTTATGCCTGTTAACTTGGCCTCTCTTAATAATGTCCTCTTCAGAGTTTCACGCGGTCTGCCCCTTTTTCTTCGGCCTGTTGTGTTCCACTTGATAGCTTGTTTTGGGATTCTCTGATCATTTCTTCTCATCAAGTGACCAACATATGTCCATCTCCTTTTCCTGATCACCCGTGAGACTGGTTGTTGTTCAGTCATCTGTCTTATCTCTGCATTGTTCTTGAATTCATTCCACTTGATGCCGAGTATTTTCCTTAGGCATTTGTTTTCAAAAGAGTCTAATTTCTTTTCTATTTCTTTAGTTGTTTTCCAGCTTTCGCATGCATAAATGAGGGTGGATATTACATTTGAATTGAATAGTCTTAACTTGGTTTTTGTGCTTATAACTTTTGAATTCCATATGTTCTCAAGATTCTTGAAGATTGATGCTGCTTTTGCAATTCTGATCCTAACTTCCTTTCTAGTGTCACCATCCTGGTCTGTGTAGCTGCCAAGGTATGCAAATTGATTGACTTCTTCAATATCTGTCCCTTCTATGTGTATTTTTCCATTTTGATTGATGGGAATTTTCATTATTTTTGTTTTGTCCTTGTTAATTTCAAGTCCTATTTTGCTAGCCAGTGAAGATAGGCTATCTGTTTTTTCTTGCATGGAATTCACATTATTACTGATAAGAGTTATGTCATCAGCAAAATCAAGATCTTCTAGTTGGGTCCCATGTACCCAGTCAATACCTGTGTTACCTGTGCAGCATTTTGTCATTATGAAGTCTATTGTAATCCCAAAAAGTAAAGGAGACAGTATACATCCTTGTTTCACGCCTGTTTCAATCTGGAACCATTCACTCATCCCTTCTTCTGTCTTGACTGCACAACCATATCCATTGTATAAGTCCTTAATGATGTTGACAATTTTAGATGGTATTCCATATAGACATAAAATTCTCCATAATGAATCTCTGTGTATGCTATCAAATGCCTTCTTAAAATCTATGAAATTCAGTATTAATGGTTTCTGCTTTTCAATATGTTCTTCAAGTATTATTCTGAGAGTAAAGATCTGGTCGAGACAGCTTCTCCCTTTTCGAAATCCTGCTTGTTCTTCTCTCATTGCAGTATCCACTATATCTTTGAGTCTATTCAAAATGACCTTGCAAAATACTTTTGACACAACTGATATTAAGGTTAATGTCAACTATGCAGGAACAATATGCATGAAACAGAAGAAGACATATTTTATGAGTGCAGTATAATCACACCCAGTATAGCAAACACTACAGAACGTAATAGAAACACACACAGCACAAATGATAGACATAGACAAAGCTATCACGCTAAACGTTATCCCTATAACTCTGCCGGACACAAACACCAAGTTACTGCCCCTGCTGGCAGAGTTCAGGTTCGTGGTCTGGACGTGTAGAAACAGAGCTAGTTTTTATTTATGCACGTTTACTCGTGTCACTTTCTTAGGATTGTTTGAATAAAGAATAAGTGGACTGAGTCTCTCTCTCTCTCTCTCACACACACACACACACACACACACACAGAGAGAGAGAGAGAGGAGTGCTGCAGAGTACTGCTAGAGAGATAGATCACAAAAATGCCAAACTGTTATCACATGAATCCTTGATCTGAAAGAACACATTTTTAAAAAATCAAAGCATAGTTTGTTTTTATCTAAACGAGATACCTGAGGCCTGCCCTGCACATCTGATGCCTGGGGCATGGTCCACATCTGGTCCCGTGTAGACCCGGGATTGCAGTAGCTACGGGTTACACCTGTTGTTCTTGTTTAAAAACAGTGACCATTGTTCTAGGTTTGACAGTACACAATATAAGTCTCCTGCCATTATTATTTTACAACCACACAAAATTGTGATAGCGTCTGTGCTAAATCTTTGTAGTGTTTTCATTGGAGAGTTTTTATGGCCGGAGTAGAGACATTGTGTATCTCGTGTGTGTTGCTTTTGTCTTTACCATAGCTAGTCTGCCGTGGCTGTCTGTGTTGTAGTGTGATGTCCTAGCCGTGTGATATTTGTATTATAGCACCCCCTATGTGAGTTGTTGAATGACTGACAACTCACTACCAAAAATAGCACTAAGAAGGACACCACAGGGGAACAGAAGTAAGGGTAGACCAAAAGAGACATGGAGAAGAACAACAGAAAGGATGTTGAGCAATAGAAGGCTCACCTGGGCAAGAGCAGAAAGGGGGGCGAAGGACAGGCATTTGTGGAAAACCCTTGCGGAAGCCCCATTTGCCCTGGGCACTTAAGGTTCAGAGAGAGAGAGAGAGATGTGAGTTATTCCTAAACTAAAGCACGCGTGTTTTAATCCTAATTTTGTTATTATCTGTTTGGCAGGTGGTTTGTTTGAATGCGTGTTTCTTGTAGGAAGTCAGGTCTGTACTTGTGTATGCTAGAGACTACGCTGACTAACTTGTTTCTTGTAGGAAGTCAGGTCTGTACTTGTGTATGCTGGAGACAATGCTTTCTAACTTGTTTCTTGTAGGAAGTTAGGTCTGTACTTGTGTATGCTAGAATCTATGCTGCCTAACTTGTTTCTTGTAGGAAGTTAGGTCTGTACTTGTGTATGCTAGAATCTATGCTGCCTAACTTGTTTCTTGTAGGAAGTTAGGTCTGTACTTGTGTATGCTAGAGACTACGCTGACTAACTTGTTTCTTGTAGGAAGTCAGGTCTGTACTTGTGTATGCTAGAGACTATGCTGTCTAACTTGTTTCTTGTAGGAAGTCAGGTCTGTACTTGTGTATGCTAGAGACTACGCTGACTAACCTGTTTCTTGTAGGAAGTCAGGTCTGTACTTGTGTATGCTAGAGACTATGCTGCCTAACCTGTTTCTTGTAGGAAGTCAGGTCTGTACTTGTGTATGCTAGAGACTACGCTGACTAACTTGTTTCTTGTAGGAAGTCAGGTCTGTACTTGTGTATGCTGGAGACAATGCTTTCTAACTTGTTTCTTGTAGGAAGTTAGGTCTGTACTTGTGTATGCTAGAATCTATGCTGCCTAACTTGTTTCTTGTAGGAAGTTAGGTCTGTACTTGTGTATGCTAGAGACTATGCTGCCTAACCTGTTTCTTGTAGGAAGTCAGGTCTGTACTTGTGTATGCTAGAGACTACGCTGACTAACTTGTTTCTTGTAGGAAGTCAGGTCTGTACTTGTGTATGCTAGAGACTATGCTGACTAACTTGTTTCTTGTAGGAAGTCAGGTCTGTACTTGTGTATGCTAGAATCTACGCTGACTAACTTGTTTCTTGTAGGAAGTTAGGTCTGTACTTGTGTATGCTAGAGACTATGCTGCCTAACCTGTTTCTTGTAGGAAGTCAGGTCTGTACTTGTGTATGCTAGAGACTACGCTGACTAACTTGTTTCTTGTAGGAAGTCAGGTCTGTACTTGTGTATGCTAGAGACTATGCTGACTAACTTGTTTCTTGTAGGAAGTCAGGTCTGTACGTATGTATGCTAGAGACTACGCTGCCTGTGTTTCTTAGGCCATTAATATTAAGACTTAAGAATCTTATCTAAGTGCCGTGCCACGTGGCGTAGGCGATCATTTCTCTCCACAATTCCCTGTCTTTTGCGTTGATTATGAGATCCGCTGGTGACTTTCTTCCTAGCCACAATGACAGCCCATCCATAATTTCTCTCTCTGTCTTCGTCTGTCTCTTCTTTCCTAAATTTTTCCAGTTGTCACAGTTTGTTCCAATTTTCCTATTCTCGGGAAATGTCCTATAAATCTCGCTTGTCTGCCTCTATCTTTGCTATAATTTGCTTTTTAACTCCAGCCTCTCTTAAGACTTCTTCGTTGGTTTTCTTAGCTGTCCATGGTACCTTCAACATTCTTCTTATAAACCACATATCCATGGCCTCCATTTCTCGCTGTACTCTCTTATTCAAGGACCATGCTTCACATCAATAACACACAATTGGCTCCATGTAACATTTAACTACTCTGAATCTTGTTTCCATTTATATGGATTTGTTGCATCTAATAAAAAAAACATATCTAAAGCGGAAAAAGTTGTAAATACAATCTATTATGGCACATACCACGTATCCAGGCAAAAAAAACAACCAGATAAATGTAACCTAATGGAGAAATCACTCTAAATATGGAAAGCCATTTCGGTGTCGCTCTGTCTGACTTCACTGTCTGATGTCTACAGAAGCTGCTCCTCGTCTTTCACTAGACATGACGGTGATTGTAGGGCTTCTAACACCCCATCTATCACAGGACTTGACGGTGATTGTAGGGCTTATAACACCCGGTCTTTCACTGGATTTAACGGTTAATGTAGGGCTTTTAATACTCTGTCTATGACTGGACTTTACGGTCATTGTAGGACTTCTAACACCCCGTCTATCACTGGACTTGACGGTGTCTATAGGGTTTCTAACACCCTGTCTATCACTGGACTTGACGGTGTCTATAGGGTTTCTAACACCCTGGCTATCACTGGACTTGACGGTGTCTATAGGGTTTCTAACACCCTGTCTATCACTGGACTTGATGGTGACTGTAGAGCTTCTAACACCCCGTCTATCACTGGACTTGATGGTTATTGTAGGGCTTCTATCTCTGGACTTTTCGGTAAAAACTAGGAACAATGTAGAAACAGCTTTATTACTTAACGTTTACAGCGATGTGACGTTTCATGGTATCACCATCTTCATCAGGTGCCGTGCCGACTGGCGTTGGCTATTATGCTTCTCCAGAGTACCCGATCCTTCATGCAGGCCATCAGTTCAAATGATGATCTCCTCTCACACCATCCCGTCAGACTGTCCAGTGTCATTCCTCTTGATCTTCTTCCTTCTATTTTTCCTGTTGTTATAATATTTTCAATGCCCCCTCTTCTCATTGCATGTCCTATAAAAGTACATTGTCTCTCTCTTAACTTTTGGACAAGATTTTTTGTCTCTCCAGCTCTTCTCATACATTCTTCATTAGTTATTTTTGTCGTCCAAGGGATTCGCAACATTCTTCTAATAAACATTTCTGCTGCTTCCAATGATTTTTCTGTAGACTTGCCTATTGTCCATGATTCACTTTCATATAACAAGATAGATTCAATATAGCATTGTAGGACTCGTTTTCTAACATTCATTGATAAGGATGTGTTAGCTAATATGTTTCTAATTCTCTGAAATGCAGCCTTTGCTTGGCCTATTCTGTTCCTAATTTCTGTTCTGCATTTCCCATTTGAAGTTATTACTGCTCCAAGGTATTTGAATCTATGCACCTGCTTTAGAATAGTTCCATTTAATTTTATACTGTATGTTGGTGAATTCTGTTTCTTAGATATAACCATAGTCTCTGTTTTTTTTTTAATGTAAGACATTTCTGTTCACTTCCTTTAGCGACTTTATCTAAGAGATTTTGCAGGTCTTGTAGGTTTCCAGCTATCAGTTACTGTATCGTCAGCATACCGAAGGTTGTTAATATTGTATTCTTCTTCAAACACAAACAGGGCAAAGAATCAGAGATAGGAGACACAGTATAAATTCACATGAATCTTAAGTTAAAGAAATAATAAACAACGAAAAGATTAATGAAAAATGGAAAACTTGGCTTCAGTCTTGGAAGTAATAAGAAGATTTTCAACTTTTTTCTTCCAAGACTGAAGTTAAGTTTTCGATTTTTTATTACCTTTTTTCATTTTAAAACATTATTTCACTAACTTAGGATTCATGTGACTACAATCTTTGTCTACTATCTCTGATTCTTTGTCCTGTTTGTGTCTGTTTGATGAAGGTTAACGCCGAAACGTCACATAGTTCTAAACGTAAAGTAATGAAGCTGTTCCTACATTTTCCTACTTTATTTGCTATCACAGTTTTACTACAGCGCCTCTTCTATAGTTATTTGCTTATACACTAATTATTGTGGATTTAACAGTGACTATTAAGCTTCAAACATATCTTCTATCACTGAACGTGACGGAAACTGTACAGCTTCTAATACCCCGTCTAGCTGCCGTGAAGGGCAGAATATCAGACGGGCCAGCGTCTTAACACTTTGAAAATAAAGTTCGTTCGTTCGTTCTATCACTAGACTTCACGGTGATTTCAGAGCTTCTAACACCCCGTCGAACATTCCACTTGATGGTGACTATAAAGTTTCTAACACCCCGTCTCTCACTGGACCTGACGGTGACTATACAGTTTCTAACACCCGTCTCTCACTGGACCTGACGGTGACTATAAAGTTTCTAACACCCGTCTCTCACTGGACCTGACGGTGACTATAAAGTTTCTAACACCCGTCTCTCACTGGACCTGACGGTGACTATAAAGTTTCTAACACCCGTCTCTCACTGGACCTGACGGGACTATAAAATTCTAACACCCGTCTCTCACTGGACCTGACGGTGACTATAACGTTTCTAACACCCGTCTCTCACTGGACCTGACGGTGACTAAAAGTTTCTAACACCCGTCTCTCACTGGACCTGACGGTGACTATAAAGTTTCTAACACCCGTCTCTCACTGGACCTGACGGTGACTATAAAGTTTCTAACACCCGTCTCTCACTGGACCTGACGGTGACTATAAAGTTTCTAACACCCCGTCTCTCACTGGACCCTGACGGTGACTGTAGAGCTTTTAAAGCCCCGTTTCTCACTGGACTTGAAAGTGACTGTAGAGCTAGTTATAATATAGTCAAGTTGTGAATTATATATTTCTGACCAAAGATGTTCTTTATTTATATTGCGACACTATCTTCTCACACATCCAGATTTCTGTTGTTTAAATTCGATTTCACAAACATTGCCACTTCTATAAATCAGAGGAAGTCTGATGAAACATTCTCTACAGAATTCATTTAATTCTGTCATATGATATTCGACTTAGAATTCACATCTCTTGTACTAAGATGCAACATTTGACATAATCTTCGTTAGTTTCGTCTTTGAAGCACATCAATAACAAACTATCCTACTGTAAAGGTAAAAAAGTAAAGGTAATCATATCATGCCTTGGAGGCACATAGGGATATGGTGTTAGTGCCCATTTTCTCCTATTTCACAATATTCTACACATTTGATAAGAGGAGAATTCTAAACTCTGTACTATATTCCATCTGAAACACGTGGTCAATCAGTTACACAACTAAATCACTGTACTCGAAGTTTCAAAGTCATAGATATTCATATCACTTGATTCAATTGAAACACATCATCAATATGTCCTAAAACTACTTCTTCAAAACTGCTTTTCCTGAGTATCTATTGCTTTAATTGTCCATCTGTTCCAACTGTCGTTACCTAAGTGTTTTTTCTCTCTCGTGTCTTCTTTGGTATATCCGTCCTTCTCTTCTTCTCTTGTCTGGACCGGTCTCTGTTCACTGACCGTCCTTGTTCCTCCGTCTTCAGGGCTCTGTCTCCTCTCCTCTACGTCTTCGTCTCTTGGTCCTTCTTCCTTTTTCTTAGTGTCTGTTCTTCCGTTTTCGGGCTCCCTCCTTTGTCTCTTCTTCTTTGTCGTTCTTTCCTACTTGGTTCCTCATCGTTCCGTCTCCCCCGTATTTCTCCGTTCACCTTTTTATCCTCAAGTGCATCTTGGTGGATTAACCAATAAGTATTTTGGCTCCACCCTTCAGATGTTCACTGGTTCCCATGCGCGTTCTGATTGTCCGTCATTCAAACTGCCCCGTTGCTTATATGTCGTAAGTCAATTGTCATATAGCCCAAGTCTCTAAATACTTAATTGGTCAGTTTGCCGAGTTGGTCACTTCTTTATTTAAAAACTGTGTACAACCGTGTCTCACCGCGTGTCAAGTGTCAACACCGTCTATACAATTGTTATTTACCTAAGTCATTATCTTGCCATTTCCTGTCGGAGGTTTTACTGTGTCCTCGCTTTTCATTGTGTCTGCCTTTTCTGTTTGTCTTTTCTATTTTGTTTACAGGTATCAATGTCCAGTCACTGCTTTGTTAACACTGAACAATCCTACTTTCTGGCGTCCTTCTTGCCTACATGTCAGCGTCACTGTTTACTTTTGTCCGCGTCTTATTCTAGTGTTATGGAAATTTTATACCTTTCTCTTCCTTTCCTCGTCTTACTTTTCTCTGTCGCTATTCGATCCGACTGTTTTCTTTACTGCATATTTTCCTAATCATATTCATTAATAATAATTTTTCCTGTGAGAAAGTCCAACTCTGGTCTGGGTGGGCTACCACCTCTCACCCAGCGGGGATGCACTTATATCCTAAACACGTCGAGGTCTTCCGGTGAGAAAGTCAAACTCTAGACTAAACTGGTGCAACGAAAACCACGGTGTCACGCAATCCGCTTCAGAGACCCACCAAGAATACAGGCTCAAGCCCTTCGATACTCTGTACCCCTTGTGGTTCTCTCGGGGATGTCGTGTGGTCCTTTCGGAGACCACACAGGAGACCACGGGACCTAACGAGGACCACAGGCGTAAATTCAGTAGGATCACAGTGCGGTTTTGGTGGTAGAAGCGAACGAAGAAGAATAAGAAGATTAATAATAATAATAACTACAATATCCGTTACTTACAAGGCATGCTACATACTTCTGCATGTTTTAGTCATATTGTTGACATTATGACTACACAAAAAAAAAAACGCAACTAGCAAAGTGCCTTGTAAGAAATAAGGTACCAACATATGTTTCAATCTGAACAACAATACCAAAAAAGTCACTTTGCAGTCACATTCCCTTGTTTTAGTCAAAATGTTAACCGTTATCTATATCGATTGCTTTGTCTATATATGTGGTAATTATATTCTCGTAATACTTCATAATCATCATAGAAAAAAACATGTATCACAAATTTTACATCGTCTTCAAATATTTGCCCATAAAACATTAATTCATTCTTCTTCTTTAGATGATACATATACCGCATGAAAGTGTCTTCCCATACACATTCAAAAATAGGAAAAAACATACATTCTTTCAAATGATAAAAAAATGTCAAAACATTTGAGGCCCAACCTTAAAACAAATAACTTTATTGACCTTGTGATGAATTTACATTGGCTAAACCTCCCGATTCTCGTCTTCAGTGGCAACAATAGGATATATCACACTTATTCCATAACACATACTCAGTGTGAAAAATGTGATTTACTGGCTCCTTGAAAACCATAATACTCACATAATACTCTCAACGAATTTTCTTGCACTGAGATCAATTATTCTACCCCCAAGTACCTATCTATCCAGGATAATTCTGGGGTCTCCATCTCGTTAAAATCTGGATGCTATGCTACATAGTAACACACAGTGTATCGTTGGACTTGACGGTGACTCTAGACCTTTGAGTAATCCGTCTGTCACTCGACTTCTCGGAGACTGTAGAGCTTCTAACATCCCTTCTATCACTGGACATGACGCTCACTGTAGAGCTTGTAACATGCTTTCTATCACTGGACATAACAATGACTGTAGATCTTCTATTACTGGACTTGACGGAGACTGTAGAGATTTGATGGTGGCTGTAAAGTTTCTAACACCCCGTCTGTCACTTTAGGTGAAGGTAACTGTAGAACATCTATCACTGAACTTGACTATGACAGTAGAGCTTCTAACACTCCGTCTATCACTAGACTTGACGTTGATTATAGAGTTTATAACACCCCGACTATCATGGACTTGACGGTGATTGTAGAGTTTATAACACCCGACTATCATGGACTTGACGGTGATTGTAGAGTTTATAACACCCCGACTATCATGGACTTGACGGTGATTGTAGAGTTTATAACACCCCGACTATCATGGACTTGACGGTGATTGTAGAGCTTATAACACCCCGACTATCATGGACTTGACGGTGATTGTAGAGTTTATAACACCCCGACTATCATGGACTTGACGGTGATTGTAGAGTTTATAACACCCCGACTATCATGGACTTGACGGTGATTGTAGAGCTTATAACACCCCGACTATCATGGACTTGACGGTGATTGTAGAGTTATAACACCCCGACTATCATGGACTTGACGGTGATTGTAGAGTTTATAACACCCCGACTATCATGGACTTGACGTGATTGTAGAGTTTATAACACCCCGACTATCATGGACTTGACGGTGATTGTAGAGCTTCTAACACATCTTCTATCACTGAACTTAACTCTCTCTCTCTCTTTCTCTCTCTCTGTCTCTCTCTCTCACTCTCTCTCTCTTTCTGAACCTTAAGTGCCCAGGGCATATGCGGCTTCCGCAAAGGTTTTACACAAATGCTTGTCCTTTGCCTTTTTTCTGCTCTTGCCCAGGTGAGCCCTCTATTGCTCAACATCCTCTCTTTTGTTCTTCTCCATGTCTCATTCGGTCTACCCTTACTTCTGTTCCCCTGTGGTGTCCATCTTAGTGCTATTTTTTAGTGAGTTGCCAGTCATTCGGAGCACATGTCCCAACCACCGCCAGCGTGGTGAACGTAACTGTAACTGTATACTTTCTAACACCCCGTCTATCACTCGTCTTGACTGTGATCTTAGCGCTTCTTGCATTCCTGTCTATCGCTAGACTTGACGGTGAATGTAGAGCTTCTTGCATCCAGTCTATCACTAGACTTGACGGTGAATGTAGAGCTTCTATCATCCTGTCTATCACCGGATTTGATTGTCACTGTAGACCTTCTAATACCCCGTCTAACACTCAACTTGACGGTGATTGTAGAACTTATAAGATTCCGTCTATCTCAGGAATTGAAGGTGACTGTACATTTTCTAACAATCCGTATATCACTGGGCTTAACAGTAACTGTATATCACTAGACTTTGCGGAGACTATAGGTCTTCTGAAACTTTGTATATCACTAGACCTGACGGTGACCTTTAGTAACACCCCTTCTCTCACCAGACGTGACAGTGACTGTAAAGTTTCAATCATTCCGTCTATCATTGTAGTTTAAGGAGAATTTAGGTCTTTTAACATAAATATCTATAAGTAGATTTGACGGAAACTATAGAGCTTCTAACACCTCATCTATCACTTGACGGTTCCAGGAGAGAGTCTATCACTGGACATGACGTTGACTGTATAGCTTATAACACCCAGTCTATGACTGGATTTGACGGTGACGGTAGAGCTTGTAAAACGCCGTATATCACTAGACTTGAAGGTCTTCTTCTTCTTCTTCGTACGCTTCTACAATCAAGACCGCCCTGTTATCCTACTGGATTTACGCCTGTGGTCCTCGTTAAGCCACGTCGTCCCCCGTGTGGTCCCCGAATGGACCACACGAAATCCCCGAGAGGACAACAAGAGGTTCACAGTATCGCAGGGCTTGAGCCTGTATTCTTGGTGGGTCTCAGAAGCGGGATTGCGTGACACTGTGGTTTTCGCTGCACCAGTTTAGTCTAGAGTTGGACTTTCTCACCGGAAAATCTCGACGTATTTTGGATATCAGTGCATCCCTGCTGGGTGAGAGGTGGTAGCCAACCAAGGCCAGAGTTGGACTTTCTCACCGGAAAACCTCGACGTGTTTTGAGATACCCGTGTATCACCGCCGTGTGAGAGGTGGTTGCCCATCCATTCCAGTGTTGGACTTTCTCACCGGAAAACCTCAGCGTGATTAGGATACGCATACATTCCCGCCGAGTGAGAGGTGGTTGGCTATCTAGACTGCCCTGGTCCAGTGTCTCCGACTTCAGCATTTTGTGGTAGTGGCCGCTACCCTTCCTAGTTGTGACCAGGATGGAGCTTTTGTCCAGAAGGACGAATCCTCGCCACTAGTGACTTTCACACCTGGGTTGAGCCGGTTTAGGCACATTATCCCAGTATAGGCATGTTTTGGACGTGACCGACCTCTAGAGCAGAGGTACCTCGACATGCGTAGCCTTCACGTTTCACCCCTGGTATGAGCCGTTTAGGCATATTTCACCAGTATGGGTGTATATCAGGCGTGGCCGACCTCTAGAGCGGAGATGGCGTGACATGCCTAGCCATCAAGTTTCACCCCTGGTGTACTCCGGTTTAGGCATATTTCACCAGTGTAGGTGTATTTCGGACGTATCATCTAGAGCTGAGATGCTGAGGTATGTGTAGCTCTCTCAGCGGTACTACTGGACATACCTATTAAACTTCACTTTATCCTTTCCTTCACCTTTTCACATCGGCGCCGGACAGCAACCCTTACTTCTTTTCTGCAGTTTCTTCCTTGACAGTGAAGAGCTTCACTCCACGCACGGCATCCGAAGAGTCTCTCCAGCAGTGTCTTAACCTCTGAGTTAAGCCAGTTCAGGCATTTCACCATACATGATTGCACTTAGGACGTGGCTGACCTCAAGACCAGAGGTGCCGTAATATGACTGTTTGCTTCGCTTTATCCATTCTACCACCATTTCCGCAGTGGTGCCGCGCGGCAACTCCATTTGCACCTTTCTTCATTGGCCGGGAGGAGCACCGCTCCACACACGGCAGCTGAAGAATCTCGCCAGCAGCGGTAGATGAGCTACCAAAAATGCCTCTTATTTACACTAAGTGTCTGGTTTTAAGGCGCCAGATATCACTGTAGACCTAATACCCCTCTAACACTCAACTTGACGGTGACTGTAGAACTTCGCCTCTTCTCCTGTGAGATTAAACATTTCTAGCACGGGAAGGCAAGGAGATGGACTTGACTGCCAGAGGCTGTTTGAGACGCACGCCTTTGGAGCGGAGAGCAAATTCTCCACCCCACCTCCAGCAATAACAGTCCTTAGAACCAGACTTGAATGTGAATCTAAAGATTCTAACATATCGTCTATCACTCGACTTGACGGTGACTGTAGAGATTCTAACTCCCCGACTATCACTGTAATTGACGATGACTCGAAAGTTTCTGACACCCCGTCTATGACTGGACTTGACGGTTACTACAGAGCTTTAAATGCCACGTCTATCACTCGATTTGACGGTGAATGTAGAACTTCTAACACCCCGTCTATCATTGGACTTGACGGTTGCTGTAGAACGTCTATCACTGGACTTGACGGTGACTTTAGAGTATCTCGTCTACAGTTGTCGCGTACCATAGCAACGTGGTCGGGGTTGTTTGTGTGCTGCTCCAGACATTCTGTACGTCGTCGTGTAGACTTAAACTGTGTACTGTCCAACCTTGACTTTTTTTGGAGGAAGACGGATGTTACAATCACAGAAAACAAACCCAGATAAAGCATCACAGCGTCTTATTCTAGAGAGTATTATACAAGAACACTCGCTGATAGACACATACAGAGGCTTAACGTCCGGCGGCAGTGAGTACGCACACGAAGATAAAACAAACCTACAAGACAAACGCTCGCGGAGGTCACATAGAATATGCGCGTCCAGAAATTACTTAATTAACAAAACAAAAGATATCGACAGCACCTTAAATTTCACAGACCACAAAGCAGTACTCACTGAAGTACCACATCCACCACTACCACCATCACTACAAATATCAGAAGATTCCCCCCACCCCCCTCCCAATTGGAATTTTAACAATAACTTACTGAACAAACTGCGGACGGTGGCCATGGAAGTCGGAACCCGCTAAGGAGTGTGTAACAACTCACCTGCCGAATCAACCATGCCTGACGCTGCTGGGGAGATTCTTCGGCGCCGTGCGTGGAGTGTAGCTCCTCCCGGCCAGTGAAGAAAGGTGCAAATATGCTTGCCGTGCAGCGCCACCGTGGGAAAGGTGAAAGAAAAGATTAAGTGAAGAAAGGATTAAGTGAAGTAATCAGTAGTCTCGTGGTCAGGACTGCTCAAATCACGGCATCTCTGCTCTGGAAGCCGGTCACGTCCTATGTGAGCCCATCCCGGGGCGGACTGCCTGAACCAGGGGTTAAACTAAGACACTGCTGGCGAGATTCTTAGGTCTGCCCCGCGTGAGGTGAAACTCCTCCCGGCCAATGAAGAAAATGTGATTAGGGTTGCCGTGCGACACCGCTGTGAAAAGGTGATGAACAAGATAAAGTGAAGATTAATCCGTATGTTCAGTTGTCTACTCATACCACGGCACCTCCGATATAGAGGCTGGCCACGTTCGATGTATACCCATATTGGTGTAATATGCCTAAACCAGCTTAACCCAGGGATGAAACTTGATGACTACTCATGTCAATGTACCTCTAGAACATGTCCTAAACGCGCCCATACTGGGATAATACGGCTAAATCGGCTCAACCCAGGAGTGAAAACTACCAGTTGCGAGGATTCGTCCTCCTGAACAAAAGCTCCGCCCTGGTCACAACAAAGAAAAGTAGCGGCCACGACCACAAAATTCTGAAGTCGGAGACACTGAGCCAGTACAGTCTAGACAAGGCTCACCCGACGGGAATATATGCGTATCCTAATCACGCTGAGTTTTTCCGGTGAGAAAGTCCAATTCTAGACTAAACTGGTGCAACGAAAAACACGGTGTCACGCAATCCCTCTCCTGATACCCACCGAGAATACAGGCCCAAGCCCGCGATACTCTGAATCTCTTGCGGGCCCTCTCCGGGACCACAGGAGGACCACATGACCAATCAAGGACCACAGGAGTAAAATCAGTAAATTCACGGGGTGGTCTCGGTGGTAGAAGCGAACGAAGAGGAAGAAAATGAACAACCTGCAATACGGAACCTACATATCACAGATTATAGATGACTACTACGTCCAAGATATCCAGACAACAATCTGGCGGAATATACGTTTCTACTGAAAATCATGATAAGAGAATGAACACAAACATTAGCTACAGACAGTCAAAGAAAGAAGAAGCCATACTGGAAGAAGCTATGGAACTAACAAAACAAATAGATGGCAAGGCCCCACACACCCATGAGCTGGAAGAAGAACTAGAACAGCACAGACAGCATAAGTGCTAGAGCGCAATACTCATCACAAAACTATAGTCCGTGACACAAGAAACCCCAAGTAGAAATGTATTTACCAATTGAACAAAGCCACAGTCCGTGACACAAGAAACCCCAAGTAGACATTTATTTAGCAATAGAACAAAGCCACAGTCCGTGACACAAGAAACTCCAAGTAGACATTTATTTAGCAATAGAACAAAGTACAGTCCGTGACACAAGAAACACCAAGTAGAAATTTATTTAGCAATTGAACAAAGCCACAGCCCGTGACAAAAGAAACCCCAAGTAGACATTTATTTACCAATAGAACAAAGCCACAGTCCGTGACACAAGAAACCACAAGTAGACATTTATTTACCATTAGAACAAAGTCACAGTCCGTGACACAAGAAACCACAAGTAGATATTTATTTACCAATAGAAGAAACTACAGTCCGTGACACAATAAACCACCAAGTAGACATTTATTTACCACTAGAACAAAGCCACAGTCCGTGACACAAGAAACCCCAAGTAGACATTTATTTACCAATAGAACAAAGTCACAGTCCGTGACACATGAAACCACAAGTAGACATTTATTTAGCAATAGAACAAAGTCACAGTCCGTGACACAAGAAACCCCAAGTAGACATATATTTACCAATAGAACAAAGCCACAGTCCATGACACAAGAAAACCCAAGTAGATATTTATATAACAATAGAGCAAAGTCACAGTCCGTGACACAAGAATCCACAAGTAGACATTTATTTAGCAGTAGAACAAAGTCACAGTCCGTGACACAAGAAACCCAAGTAGACATTTATTTACCAATAGAACAAAGTACAGTCCTTGACACAAGAAACCCTAAGTAGACATTTATTTAACAATATAATAAAGCCACAGTCCGTGACACAAGAAACCACAAGTAGGCATTTATTTACCATTAGAACAAAGTAATATTCCGTGACACAAGAAACCCCAAGTAGACATTTATTTAGCAGTAGAACAAAGCCACAGTCCGTGACACAAGAAACCCCAACTAGACATTTATTTAGCAATAGAAGAAAGCCACAGTCTGTGACACAATAAACCCCAACCAGACATTTATTTAGCAATAGAAGAAAGCCACAGTCCGTGAAACAAGAAACCCCAACTAGACATTTATTTAGCAATAGAACAAAGTACAGTCCGTGACACAAGAAACCCTAAGTAGACATTTATTTTCCAATAGAACAAAGTCACAGTCCGTGACACAAGAAGCCCCAAGTAGACAGACATTTATTTACCAATAGAACAAAGTCATATTCCGTGACACAAGAAGCTCCAAGTAGACATTATTTAGCACTAGAAAAAAGCCACAGTCGGTGACACAAGAAGAACCAAGTAGACATTATTTAGCAATAAAGCAAAGCCACAGTCCCTGACACAAGAAGCCCCAAGTAGACATTATTTAGCAGTAGAACAAAGTCACAGTCCCTGACACAAGAAGCCCCAAGTAGACATTAATTAGCAGTAGAACAAAGTAACAGTCCCTGACACAGGAAGCCCGAAGTAGACATTATTTAGCACTAGAACAAATTCACAGTCCCTGACACAAGAAGAACCAAGTAGACATTATTTAGCAGTAGAACAAAGTCACTGTCCCTGACACAAGAATCCCCAAGTAGACATTATTTAGCAGTAGAACAAAGTCACTGTCCCTGACACAAGAAGCCCCAAGTAGACATTATTTAGCAGTAGAACAAAGTCACTGTCCCTGACACAAGAAGAACCAAGTAGACATTATTTAGCACTAGAACAAAGCCACAGTCCGTGACACAAGAAGAACCAAGTAGACATTATTTAGCAGTAGAACAAAGTCACTGTCCCTGACACAAGAAGAACCAAGTAGACATTATTTAGCACTAGAACAAAGCCACAGTCCGTGACACAAGAAGAACCAAGTAGACATTATTTAGCAGTAGAACAAAGTCACTGTCCCTGACACAAGAAGTCCCAAGTAGACATTATTTAGCACTAGAACAAAGCCACAGTCCGTGACACAAGAAGAACCAAGTAGACATTATTTAGCAGTAGAACAAAGTCACTGTCCGTGACACAAGAAGCCCCAAGTAGACATTATTTAGCAGTAGAACATAGTCACTGTCCCTGACACAAGAAGCCCGAAGTAGACATTATTTAGCAGTAGAACAAAGTCACTGTCCCTGACACAAGAAGAACCAAGTAGACATTATTTAGCACTAGAACAAAGCCACAGTCGGTGACACAAGAAGAACCAAGTAGACGTTATTTAGCAGTAGAACAAAGCCACAGTCCGTGACACAAGAAGCCCGAAGTAGACATTTATTTAGCAATAGAACAAAGTCATATTCCGTGACACAAAAAGCTCCAAGTAGACATTATTTAGCACTAGAAAAAAGCCACAGTCGGTGACACAAGAAGAACCAAGTAGACATTATTTAGCAATAAAGCAAAGCCACAGTCCCTGACACAAGAAGCCCCAAGTAGACATTATTTAGCAGTAGAACAAAGTCACTGTCCCTGACACAAGAAGCCCCAAGTAGACATTATTTAGCAGTAGAACAAAGTCACTGTCCCTGACACAAGAAGAACCAAGTAGACATTATTTAGCACTAGAACAAAGCCACAGTCCGTGACACAAGAAGAACCAAGTAGACATTATTTAGCAGTAGAACAAAGTCACTGTCCCTGACACAAGAAGAACCAAGTAGACATTATTTAGCACTAGAACAAAGCCACAGTCCGTGACACAAGAAGAACCAAGTAGACATTATTAGCAGTAGAACAAAGTCACTGTCCCTGACACAAGAAGTCCCAAGTAGACATTATTTAGCACTAGAACAAAGCCACAGTCCGTGACACAAGAAGAACCAAGTAGACATTATTTAGCAGTAGAACAAAGTCACTGTCCCTGACACAAGAAGCCCCAAGTAGACATTATTTAGCAGTAGAACAAAGTCACTGTCCCTGACACAGGAAGCCCCAAGTAGACATTATTTAGCAGTAGAACAAAGTCACTGTCCCTGACACAAGAAGAACCAAGTAGACATTATTTAGCACTAGAACAAAGCCACAGTCCGTGACACAAGAAGAACCAAGTAGACATTTTTAGCAGTAGAACAAAGTCACTGTCCCTGACACAAGAAGAACCAAGTAGACATTATTTAGCACTAGAACAAAGCCACAGTCCGTGACACAAGAAGAACCAAGTAGACATTATTTAGCAGTAGAACAAAGTCACTGTCCCTGACACAAGAAGTCCCAAGTAGACATTATTTAGCACTAGAACAAAGCCACAGTCCGTGACACAAGAAGAACCAAGTAGACATTATTTAGCACTAGAACAAAGCCACAGTCGGTGACACAAGAAGAACCAAGTAGACATTATTTAGCAGTAGAACAAAGTCACTGTCCCTGACACAAGAAGTCCCAAGTAGACATTATTTAGCACTAGAACAAAGCCACAGTCCGTGACACAAGAAGAACCAAGTAGACGTTATTTAGCAGTAGAACAAAGCCACAGTCCGTGACACAAGAAGCCCGAAGTAGACATTTAATTAGCAATAGAACAAAGTCATATTCCGTGACACAAAAAGCTCCAAGTAGACATTATTTAGCACTAGAAAAAAGCCACAGTCGGTGACACAAGAAGAACCAAGTAGACATTATTTAGCAATAAAGCAAAGCCACAGTCCCTGACACAAGAAGCCCCAAGTAGACATTATTTAGCAGTAGAACAAAGTCACTGTCCCTGACACAAGAAGCCCCAAGTAGACATTATTTAGCAGTAGAACAAAGTCACTGTCCCTGACACAAGAAGAACCAAGTAGACATTATTTAGCACTAGAACAAAGCCACAGTCCGTGACACAAGAAGAACCAAGTAGACATTATTTAGCAGTAGAACAAAGTCACTGTCCCTGACACAAGAAGCCCCAAGTAGACATTATTTAGCACTAGAACAAAGCCACAGTCCGTGACACAAGAAGAACCAAGTAGACATTATTTAGCAGTAGAACAAAGTCACTGTCCCTGACACAAGAAGTCCCAAGTAGACATTATTTAGCACTAGAACAAAGCCACAGTCCGTGACACAAGAAGAACCAAGTAGACATTATTTAGCAGTAGAACAAAGTCACTGTCCCTGACACAAGAAGCCCCAAGTAGACATTATTTAGCAGTAGAACAAAGTCACTGTCCCTGACACAGGAAGCCCCAAGTAGACATTATTTAGCAGTAGAACAAAGTCACTGTCCCTGACACAAGAAGAACCAAGTAGACATTATTTAGCACTAGAACAAAGCCACAGTCCGTGACACAAGAAGAACCAAGTAGACATTATTTAGCAGTAGAACAAAGTCACTGTCCCTGACACAGGAAGCCCCAAGTAGACATTATTTAGCAGTAGAACAAAGTCACTGTCCCTGACACAAGAAGAACCAAGTAGACATTATTTAGCACTAGAACAAAGCCACAGTCCGTGACACAAGAAGAACCAAGTAGACATTATTTAGCAGTAGAACAAAGTCACTGTCCCTGACACAAGAAGAACCAAGTAGACATTATTTAGCACTAGAACAAAGCCACAGTCCGTGACACAAGAAGAACCAAGTAGACATTATTTAGCAGTAGAACAAAGTCACTGTCCCTGACACAAGAAGTCCCAAGTAGACATTATTTAGCACTAGAACAAAGCCACAGTCCGTGACACAAGAAGAACCAAGTAGACATTATTTAGCACTAGAACAAAGCCACAGTCGGTGACACAAGAAGAACCAAGTAGACATTATTTAGCAGTAGAACAAAGTCACTGTCCCTGACACAAGAAGTCCCAAGTAGACATTATTTAGCACTAGAACAAAGCCACAGTCCGTGACACAAGAAGAACCAAGTAGACGTTATTTAGCAGTAGAACAAAGCCACAGTCCGTGACACAAAAAACCTAAGTAAACACTATCTAACATACAACAAAACTACACTGAAGCCACTGTTGGGAAAGATCAGACATGACAACCTCATCAGGGGAACTTTCATCCCTGGGGCAGGAGAGAAGAAGATGATCGCTTTTGCGGACGACATGGTCTTCTTTCATACAAGCATCTCCTCAACAATATACAGCGCAGGCAACTTCAAACAATTGGAGAAGTCAGCGGAGCCTTCTTCTTCTTCGTTCGCTGCTACCACCAGGACTGTCCTGTTATCCTACTGAATTTACTCTTGTGGTCCTCGATAGGTCCTGTGGTCCCCATGTGGTCCCCGAGAGGAGCACACGAGATCCCCGACAGGACCACAAGAGGTTCACAGTATCGCCGGGCTTGAACCTGTATTCTTGGTGGGTCTCAGAAGCGGGATTGCATGACACCGTGTTTTTTGCTGCACCAGTTTAGTCTAGAGTTGAACTTTATCACCGGAAAACCTCGACGTGTTTTGGATATCAGTATATCCCCGCTGGGTGAGAGGTGGTAGCCCCTCCAGGCTAGAGTTGGACTTTCTCACCGGAAAACCTCGACGTGTTTTGTGATACCCGTGTATCTCTGCCGGGTGAGAGGTGGTTGCCCATCCAGTTCAGCGTTGGACTTTCTCACCGGAAAACTTCAGCGTGATTAGAATACCCATACGATACCGCCGTTTGAGATGTGGTTGCGTATCTAGACTGCACTGGTCCAGTGTCTCCGACTTCAGCATTTTGTGGTCGGGACAGGACGGAGCATTTTTCCAGGAGAACGAATCCTCGCCACTAGTGACTTCCACCCCTGGGTTGACCCGGTTTAGGCATATTATCCCAGTTTGGGAGTGTTTAGGACATGACCGACCTCTAGAGCGGAGGTACTGTGACATGAGCAGCCATCAAGTTTTATCCCTGGTGTAAGCAGGTTTAGGCCCACCTCCAGCTATAACAGTCCTTAGATCCTTCAGTGGAGCCAAAATAAACATCAAAAAGTCCCAGATCATGGGCTCAGGGAAATGGTACAATAAGTCAGATTTCTCTTTCGACTTAACACATGTCAACAACATGATCATATATGGAATACTCTACATAGCAATACCATCACAAACAAGCAAAACTCGATGGAAAAACAAAACAGATAAAATAAAAATAGAGTAGAATCATAAAAATATAAGACAACATTTTTCGGTAGACGTGTAATAGTCAACATCTTCGTTACACCTAAATTGATCTACACATAAAACATCTTCGCCGTGCTCCCAACAAATTACTCAGGAATTTCATTTTTAGAAACACCATACATAACATCCAACAAAAATCACTGATACAAGACAAGAAATGAGGTGGCATCACACTACAAGACATCATAACAAAAATACAGGCATTGAGAAGGAAATACAGTTAAACCCGCTTAATGTCACGTCGTCGTGACCGTCAAAATATAGTGACATTAAGCGAAGTTGACATTAAGCGGGGTCCATTAGCTTTAACGGGGCTAATGTGTGTGTGTCCGTCCGCCCCACATTTTCTACATTAAATACATAACAAACAGCCAAAGTTATCGCCATCGGACATAAAAATGTACTATTCACAAAATATATTAATCACAAAATACAGTAATTCTTCGTCTTACAGTATAGATAATACTAAAACCTCAAGCAACATCTGACTTGTCAGCAGTAGTAAAAAAAAGCGTGATTTTGCGTTGTGATAAATGGTCTATTAATCAGACATGTTACAGCACACGACAGCTGTTAAGCGATCTTCAGTTCGTTTTCCACCGTGGCACTTCTAATCACGAAAGCACACAAAGTTCTGTTCGGTAGCAGTTTATAAAACACGCCTGTTCCATCCATGTTAAAAATATCATCTGGGCTGCAGGCATCCAAAATTTTTAGCAAGCGCCAAATCTAATATTAACGACATCGCTGTTAACGCGGGCCGCTTCACGTGAAGATGTGATCTTATTGTGGCGTTGTTAAACCACTCAAGAAAGCTGTTCGAACATTTCCAGTCAGGCATATCCATTTCTTTAGCAGAACGTTCTGTGATTTCCAACAAAATAGGACCGCACGAAGGCAACTGTGCAAAACGTGTCCGCTTGAACCATTTCAGCAGAGCGCACTCAATATCTATGCAAGAACTCGCACGTCTTCGTTTACAGTCTCGTTCAGTTTTGTTTCTGTTTTTAACAAGTTTCGATACAGTTGAAACGTCAATTTCACATTTATCCGCTGTGTCCTTTCTTGTAACTTTTTTCAACAATTTGCTTCAGTATATCCATTTTGGTGCTCATATCAAGACCAATACTTTTGCTTTTAGTCGTCATTATCTGTCACAACAAGAACCAGAGAGAAGTTCCCGGCTAAACGATTCACATTACACTACTTGACTGACCACCTGTCAACTCGCGTTGCCAACTTAACACCGCCCATGTCTTGATAAAGGAGCCAGTGACCGAAATAAGCCAGATTTTAATCAGGAAAGGGCGACTGTGGTAAGCCTTTCATTCAGACCATCTGGGTTTCGATGCTCACATGTTCAAAAAGTTGATGCCGCAGGTACTCGGTGATCAAATAGCCGGCCGCTTCTTTGATTAATCGCGAAGCTGAGAATACATTATGAGATGTTGATAGTTTGTACTTGCCCAGTCTGTGATACGAAGCGGGGTCTTTAGCTCCTCCTGGTGCAAAAATACCGTGACATTAACCGATTTGTGCCAATAAGAGAGATGATATTAACCGAAGTAAAGCCTCCTAATTACTTATGGGAGTTGGCCAAGGATACAA
>CM019693.1:6750105-6766304 GCA_009760885.1 Achatina immaculata
TCGACAAGGTGAAACAGAACGAATTTATTAAAATGCTTGAAAACATCAGTATAGACGGCAAAGACCTGAGGATTATAAAACATCTATTCAATGTTCTATTAAATGTCACCCTATAAAACAAGGGGTGCAACAAGGATGTGTACTATCTCCATATCTTTTTTCTGTACACCGAGAATATTCTAAGAACGATCATTACAAAACCGGGCATAATAATTGGAGGATACAATATTAACAACCTTCGGAATGCTGACGACACAGTACTGATAGCTGAGAACCAACAAGACCTGCAAAATCTCTTGGATAAAGTCGCTAAAGGAAATGAACAGAAAGGCTTTACCTTGAACAGTAAAAAGACAGACTATGGTTATATCTAAGAAACAGAATCCAACAAGATGCAGTATAAAATTAAACGGAACTATTCTAAAGCAGGTGCAGAAATTTAAATACCTTGGAGCAGTAATAACTTCAAATGGGAAATGCAGAACAGAAATTAGGAACAGAATAGCCCAAGCAAGGATTGTATTTCAGAGAATAAGAAACATATTATGCAACACATCCATATCAATGAATGTTAGAAATTCAATTAAATTCAAGTGCCATGCCGCGTTCCGTAGGCGATTATTTCTCTCCAAAATTCCCTGTCTTTAGAGATTATGATTGGTAATTATTTCTATGCCAAGCTCTCCTAATACTTCCAATTCCTCCTTGGTGATTTTATCTGGTCCTGGTGCTTTGTTGTTTTTCATGTGTTTGATGACTTCTTCCACTCCTATTATATTATTTAGTATATCTATTTCGCTTCTTTTGTCATCATAGAGTTCTCTAATGTATTCGCTCCATCTTGCCATTATTTCATCTCTGTCCATTATTGTATGCCTATTTCACTACATTTCTTATTTAGCCACTTCTTCTTAGCTTTATTGCATGTGTGTCTTATTTCTTTATTAATTTGTCATATTCATCTTTATCGTCCTTAAGACTTCTTCTCCGATCCATTAGTTGCAAAATTTCTTCTTTCGTCCACCCCTGTTTATTTGGAGGTAGAATTTCGATAGATGTTTGCTGAATAGAGTCTTTGAGCATATTCCATTGTTCATCAATCGTTTCAATCTTCTCTGTAGCATTATATCTATTATGTACTATGGTCCTATATTGTTCATGTATTGCTTTATCTTTCCGTAAGAGATCTCTATCTAGTTCTTTGTTTTTAGCTGCTACTTTTAACCTCTTTAGCCTGATTCTCACTTTTATTACAACTGGGATGTGGTCACTGTTGTAATCTGCGCTTTGTCTTGTATTCATGGATATTAGTGAGTTCCTGAATCTTTGTTGGTCATAATGTAATCTATCTGGTTACGTATGTTATTATTTGAGCTTTTCCATGTCCATAGTCGCCTAGGGTGTTGGTTAAACCAAGTATTTATCATTTTATTATTTTATGCCCACTCAATCAACATCTCTCCTCTTTTGTTTCTGATTCCTAGTACATACTTGCCAGTAGCTTCATTGTCCTGGATGAGATTTGTGTTAACTGGATGGCCCTGTAATTTAACCATTAACACTCTCTCTGATATGCACCAGAAACCTTTCACAGTTGTTGCTATCTTCTTATCAAGTATTATGCCAACTCCATTTCTATATTGGTTTCCTATGGAATATATTATTTTAATGTCTTTGTGATCTCTGCTTCCTACTCCAGTTCATCTCATTTCACATAAACTGAGGATGTTAATTTCCATTCTTTTCATTTCTTATTCAATGTTTTCCAGTTTTTAAAGATCTATTAATGTTCTAATGTTTCACGTTGTAATTACTGTGGTGTTATGTGTGTTTTTTTTGTGCACAGTAGTTGGATGACGATCTGGTATCACCTGTCGCACGTGATGGTCCCTACAGGACGAGGTGGTTCCACTGGAACTCCCACTAACGTCGTTATGATTCAAAGAATTGTGGACTGTCATGATTTTCTTGGGAATGTACCCTAGAGACTTCCCTACAAGGCAGCAGGGTGTTTGAAATTAGAGCTTTCCTTCTTGATGTGGTACCAACCAAGACTAACGAGTCTCAGCTACTCGAAGCGTCTGGTTTTCAGGCGGCAGATACTTTCGCCCTTCTCCTGTCAGTTTAAACAGCTCCGTCACGAGAAGGCCAGGAGCTGGACTTGGGCTGTCAGAGGCTGTTTGAGAGACACGGCTTGGAGGCATTTAATTGAAGTGGAGAGCCTATCCCCCACCCACTCTCCTGCTATTAGAGTCCTTAGAATGTTAAATCATGTTAGAACACGAGTCCTAAAATGCTATATTGAACCTATCTTGTTATATGGAACTGAATCATGGACAATAGGCAAGTCTGCACAAAAATGATTGGAAGCAGCAGAAATGTGGTTTATTAGAAGAATGTTACGAATCCCCTGGACAGCAAAAATAACTAATGAAGAATGTATGAGAAGAGCTGGAGAGACAAAAAAATCTTCTAAAAAAAAAAAAATAAAATAAATAAGAGAGAGACGATGTACTTTCACAGGATATGCAATGAGAAGAGGGGGCATTGAAAATATTATAATAACAGGAAAAATAGAAGGAAGAAGATCAAGAGGAAGACCAAGAGAAATGATACTGGACAGTCTGACGGGATGGTGTGAGAGGAGATCACCAACTGAGCTGATGTCCTGCATGAAGGATCGGATACTCTGGAGAAGCATAATAGACAACGCCAGTCGGCACGCACATGATGATGATGATGATGATGATATATATATATATATATATCTTATATCTTATATCCTTCCCGTGCCGTTAAACGTCACATAGGGCTCGTAAAGTAGTTCGCCAATTTTTCCTGTCTTCGGCGAGTCTTTCAGCCTCATCAAAGGATTTTATGCCTGTTAACTTGGCCTCTCTTAATAATGTCCTCTTCAGAGTTTCACGTGGTCTGCCCCTTTTTCTTCGGCCTGTTGTGTTCCACTTGATAGCTTGTTTTGGGATTCTCTGATCATTTCTTCTCATCAAGTGACCAACATATGTCCATCTCCTTTTCCTGATCACCCATGAGACTGGTTGTTGTTCAGTCATCTGTCTTATCTCTGCATTGTTCTTTAATTCATTCCACTTGATGCCGAGTATTTTCCTTAGGCATTTGTTTTCAAAAGAGTCTAATTTGTTTTCTATTTCTTTCGTTGTTTTCCAGCTTTCGCATGCATAAATGAGGGTGGATATTACATTTGAATTGAATAGTCTTAACTTGGTTTTTGTGCTTATAACTTTTGAATTCCATATGTTCTCAAGATTCTTGAAGATTGATGCTGCTTTTGCAATTCTGATCCTAACTTCCTTTCTAGTGTCACCATCCTGGTCTATGTAGCTGCCAAGGTATGCAAATTGATTGACTTCTTCAATATCTGTCCCTTCTATGTGTATTTTTCCATTTTGATTGATGGGAATTTTCATTATTTTTGTTTTGTCCTTGTTAATTTCAAGTCCTATTTTGCTAGCCAGTGAAGACAGGCTATCTGTTTTTTCTTGCATGGAATTCACATTATTACTGATAAGAGTTATGTCATCAGCAAAATCAAGATCTTCTAGTTGGGTCCCATGTACCTAGTCAATACCTGTGTTATCTGTGCAGCATTTTTTGATTATGAAGTCTATTGTAATCCCAAAAAGTAAAGGAGACAGTATACATCCTTGTTTCACGCCTGTTTCAATCTGGAACCATTCACTCATCCCTTCTTCTGTCTTGACTGCACAAACATATCCATTGTATAAGTCCTTAATGATGTTGACAATTTTAGATGGTATTCCATATAGACATAAAATTCTCCATAATGAATCTCTGTGTATGCTATCAAATGCCTTTTTAAAATCTATGAAGTTCAGTATTAATGGTTTCTGCTTTTCAATATGTTCTTCAAGTATTATTCTGAGAGTAAAGATCTGGTCGAGACAGCTTCTCCCTTTTCGAAATCCTGCTTGTTCTTCTCTCATTGCAGTATCCACTATATCTTTGAGTCTATTCAAAATGACCTTGCAAAATACTTTTGACACAACTGATATTAAGGTTACTCCTCTCCAGTTGTTACAGTCATTAAGGTTGCCTTTTTTGGTATTTTAACAAATGCATATGTTAATTGAGCCTTTAACCAGAAGGAATTAATGCAATGTACTTTTCTGTGAGGCTCCTATATAATATATTATATATGCTAAGTATTAAATCTTAAGTTTCATGTAACCTGATATAACGTATATCTATATGAAATATTTCAGATTTTATTATGGGTTTCCATGACAGGCAACTCTTTATGATTTTAATGAGATGCAAAGATCTATATACCATATAACGTATAACATTATTATGCACGACCTGTGTCGACACAGTTGTTGAGTTACATATATTCCTATTTCGTAATAAACAGTTTGTGTTGGATTTTATATGCCTGTTGTTGGAGTTATAAGTGTCTAATAGAGATGAATGGCAGGATAGTATTTAGATGACGCTATTATCAAGACACTATACGGTCACAAGCTGGTGGACCCATTCAAGAGGAGCATCCATGGAGAAAAAGATCCTGGGTTGGGAAATAAGTGTGAGCAACAGTGGGGAAGTGGGATGGCACTCATGCTGCAGGCTAAAGATTAGCCATGCTCCCGAAAACAATAAAAGGTTGAAAGGTTGGGATGTGAATAAAAAGGGGAAGATAGAGATTTTCACCGGGGCCACAGAGCTGGTTGTCACATACCCATATCCATAATGATAACTTGTAAGATCCCTGCGACAAAATGGTCCATTTTAACAAATGTTAATAGGTGGGGGTGGGGGGGGGGTATAAATACACATACAAAATTTTTAAAAAACCCAAAATAAGAAAATAAAGAACGAACTTAATAAAATATTTCATACAGTATCTTATATGAAAGTTGCCAGGGCACGTGCCGCTCTCCCTGTGAAGGTTTGTGGTTAGAATTATGCCCAGGGCTGCTCTGCCTTCCCCCAGTTGGGTTTTGCCTTCTTCTGGACCGGGACAAGAGAAGAGGAACGGGCATGATGCTGACCAGGTCGTGTTCTCGTGTGCTGACAGATCAAAGATAAATTGAGTACTAACATATGTACCTTAGAAACGTCTGTGGCAGGATAAAGCTCTCTTTACCATTATCTATATAAAAAAAAAAACATGTTCTCCCATGGGAGACTAGCAGCAAATGAAAGAAGAATGGCCAGGCAATAAAACATGGACGAAGAATAATTTAGAACCGACTTTCAGAATTGCTGCCGAAGACTCTGGGAGGAAAGACACCAGTGGCTGATGTTTCCATATTAATAATACTTTAACAACAAGATGTTGTATTAAAGAATTTGTCTCTTTGTTTCGTAAAAACCTGCCTGAATTATTTCAATAGACGGAGTCTCGAAGACGATCATATCAGTACACAAAATATACTTTATTTGTTGACGTGTATAATTAACCGTACATAATAATTAACTAATACTTTGCCCTAGCAAATGGTGCACTTCTCTGACTGGTACCTTGTACCGGGTCCAAGAGAAACTCCACTCTTTTATTGAAGGGCTCGGATGGATTCAATTGGTCTCAAATACATGAAAAGAGGATAATCTTTTATTATAGCAATCGGGGAGGAGGGTATGGTAGAGGTATAGTTCTGCACAGAGACTCAAAATTCCTCTGGAAGGCTTTGATGCCAACATTACCGTCCTCGTCTGCAATAAACCAATAATTTACTCCTCAGTTCAGTAAATAATTTCTTTTACTCACACACGAAGCAAGACACGACAAGAACAAATACTTTTAATAATGATATAATGAATTTTATCTCAGTTTCAGTAACAAAAGATATAATTATCATAGTTGGTGAGATGTTCACGTTATTTGTACGCCACACTTTTAACTCTTACAATCACGCAGGTAACATCACCAAATTCTTCCAGTCACGCAAGTAACATCCTCAAACATTTACAATCACGCAGTTAACATTCTCTAACTTTTTCAATCACGCAGATAACATTCCCAAACTTTTTACAATCACGCAGTTAACATCCCCAAACTTTTACAATCACGCAAGTAACATTCCCAGTCTCTTCCAATGATCCGTCATTTTCTTTTACACTCATATCATACTTCTCTCCATGTTCGACCTCAGGTACACGTGGGTAAATCCTTCACTTAAGCTTTTTTTCAGTTTCCTTATAGTTTATGTTGGGTCATTTTATTACATCTTCTTCGCATTTTCTTGTAAATGACTATCACAGAAATCTCGCCGTCCATGTGTACGTAATAATGGAGTGAAACCAACTCCTTATGCTATATATCTCCCTCAGACAAAACGCCGGAATAATATATCAAGTTTATGTTGTGTATCCTATCTAATCCCGACTGTGGTCACGTTTAGTCACTTGAACCAAACAAAACGCTGTCTTCTACTTGTTTATCACTGTTAATTACGTCGGGATGGGCGTGTTGTAATAATTGACTTTCAGGCCTTGCACTATAAATTCTAGCTGGTACTGCTAGTAAAGTATAAATTGTTTGCAGCAAGAAAACACTTCTAATTCTGATTTTTGTTCTGAAAAGTAAGTTTTTTAAAGTCAGTATAATTAATGTGACTCAATGCTGACAGTTATGTTTAAGTGATATGATCCCTGTTATAAAACTGATCCTGTAAAACAAAGATATATTCTGGCATATGACAGAGAAGAATGAAATTGTCACTCCTGATATCATCTTTTAAATGAAGGTCTTGTTTATGTTTACTGTGTTGAAGAATCTAACAAGACAACTCACAGTTTATGCTTGTGTTTACGTTGAATCTGTAAACGGTAAATCGAGTCAACAAAGACAAGTATTTCACTTCAAGTATTATCTACCATCGACGAAACTATTTAACCATCAACTGCTGAACAAAAGGACCTAGTGACACAGTTTGGGTTATTTACAACGGAAGGTCATCAACAAAATCATCTTCAGTTGAAGTTTCAACTTCTTTATTACATTTATTTCTTGCTTGAGAACTTACAGAAGTTACTTCTCTCCGATATTAACACCGACATAAAATTCTGGCTATATTCAGTAAATATAACAAGCTTCAGTAAAGCAGTTGCTTTTTTTCATCATCAAATTTTGTTATGAATTATTATTGAATGTCAAGAATGAGCAGTGTCAGTGCCTACAATATATCCCTTGGATCAAACACGACTAGTCCCTCATCAAATGCCACCATTTTTCCTAATTATGACATTAGTGCAATTTCTAAGGTGTACTATGGAATTGAAATATTTATGTTGATTTTGGGAACTTTTCTTAATTTATGGTTCTTGGTAGCCATTCTGCGATCACGTGAATTACGTTCACGTCTGCGTAACAGGATCATCTGTAACATTTTTGTGCTGCACTTGGTGGACAGTGCTGTCGTAATACCGGTTTTCGCTGTCACATTTATACTATCACGGTACAAGATATATTCCACGTGTCGCACGTACTCAGTTTCCGAAAATATTCAGCTTATTCAAGAAACTATTACTAACTGGCAGTTGGTGATGCTTATTGTCGTCTTCATTGCTCAAATCGAGGACTTCAATCTTAAAGTTAAACTGTCTCCACGGATCGTTCAAATTGGTACTTGGGCTATTTTGATTATCCCATGGGTTGTCTCCATTATACTTGTACCATCAGTTGCAGTTACCCGGTTCAACTGTTTTTACGTCCTTAACTCAACTCGACGAATCCTCAAAATCCTGGATACAGCTCTTCCCATAATTCTGGCCGTGCTTCTGATGTTGGTGGCGGTGTTTCTGAGGTATAGACGTTTTAATCGGGGACACTCCAGGTCTATGGGGACTGAGCTCATATCACGAGGTCCTGAGATTGACAGTTCACTTCCTTACATCGTTGCTACTGTAACATCAACAGTCTGCGAAATCATTCTTTTGATTGATACGCTAGACTACATGGTGTATTTTGTGTCTGAATATATGGAATGGTAAGTGTGATTACTGTAGTAATATATTAGAACCATTGTGTCCTAGTATTAATTTAGAATATGCTTTTTGCATATAATATTATTTGTCCGTTTACAAAAGTTATTGAAAGTTTTATAATAATTTAATAATAATAATAATAATAATGACAATAATAATAATAATTGTAGTAGTTGTAACAAATGTTGTACTAATAGTGATTGTGATAATCATCAACATCATCATCATCATGTGCCGTGCCGACTGGCGTTGGCTTTTATGCTTCTCCAGAGTACCCGTACCTTCATGGAGGCCATCAGTTCAATTGGTGATCTCCTCTCACACCATCCCGTCAGACTGTCCAGTATCATTTCTCTTGGTCTTCCTCTTGATCTTCTTCCTTCTATTTTTCCTGTTGTTATAACATTTTCAATGCCTCCTCTTCTCATTGCATGTCCTATGAAAGTACATTGTCTCTCTCTTATCTTTTTGACAAGGTTTTTTTGTCTCTCCAGCTCTTCTCATACATTCTTCATTAGTTATTTTTGCTGTCCAGGGGATTCGCAACATTCTTCTAATAAACCACATTTCTGCTGCTTCCAATGATTTTTGTGCAGACTTGCCTATTGTCCATGATTCAGTTCCATATAACAAGATAGGTTCAATATAACATTTTAAGACTCGTTTTCTAACATTCATTGATAAAAATGTGTTAGCTAATATGTTTCTCATTCTCTGAAATGCAGTCTTTGCTTGGCCTATTCTGTTCTTAATTTCTGTTCTGCATTTCCCATCTGAAGTTATTACTGCTCCAAGGTATTTGAATTTCTGCACCTGCTTTAGAATAGTTCCGTTTAATTTAATACTGCATGCTGGTGGATTCTGTTTCTTAGATATAACCATAGTCTCTGTCTTTTTGATGTTCAAAGTAAGGCCTTTCTGTTCACTTTCTTTGGCGACTTTATCCAAGAGATTTTGCAGGTCTTGTTGGTTCTCAGCTATCAGTACTGTGTCGTCAGCATACCGAAGGTTGTTAATATTGTATCCTCCAATTTTTATGCCTGGTTCTGTGATGATTGTTCTTAGAATATTCTCGCTATACAGAGAAAACAGGTCTGGAGATAGTACACATCCTTGTCGCACCCCTTGTTTTTATAGGTTGATATTTTCCAATTCTATTTTCAACTCGAACTGCTGCTTCTTGCTGCCAGTATAGATGTTTTACAATCCTCAGGTCTTTGCCGTCTATATTGATGTCTTGAAGTATTTTAATAATTTAATCATGTTTCACCTTGTCAAATGCCTTGGTGTAATCAATTAAGCATAAGTGGAGATCTTTCTGTACTTGTAAAACTCTTTCTTTTAGTGTTCGTAAAGCATAAATGGAATTGCGTGTTCCCTTTCCTTCAACAAATCCAAACTGTTCATCTGCTATTTCCATTTTTATCTTTTTCCTTATTCTTCTCGTAATTATTCTCAGAAGTAGCTTCGTTATGTGACATGAGAGGCTGATAGTCCAGTGGTCGTCACATTCCTTTGCACCTGGTTTCTTTGGTAGTGCTATAAACGTGGTTATTATTTTTTTTCCTGTCTCCTCTAGTGCCTCTATTTCTTTTATATTATCAGGCCCAGTCGCTTTTCCTTTCTTTATATGTTTGATGGCATCTATGATTTCATCTTCAAGAATTGGTGGTCCCTCACAGTTTTCAGTATCTGGTGTTAATTCTGGTCTTTCTCCTCCATATAGCTCACCGATATACTCTGTCCACCTGTCCACAATGTCTTCTTTCCCCATTAACATTTTACCTTCTTTCGATTTCAGGCATCCTGTGGTATATTTTGTTTTCCTGACTGTGAGTTCATTAATTCGTTTGTGCATGTTTTTGCTGTCTTTAATATGAGAGTCCTCTATCTGTCTGCACTGTTCATTTAACCACACTTCTTTTGCTTCTCTGCATTTGCATCTTATTTCTTTATTTAACTTGTTATATTTTTCCTCGTTATTTTTACTCCTCCTCCTCTTGTCCATCAGTCCTAAGATGTCGTCTGTCATCCATTTATTTTTAGAGGCACATTTTTTTGGTGGTATTATCTCCTTAACAGTTTGGTGGATAGAATCTCTTAACATTTCCCATTGTTCATCTATACTATTTATCTTTGCTATTGAATTGTATCTATTTGTTATAATAACTTTGTATTGTTCTCGCAGTTCTTGGTCATTTTTAAGAAGTTCTGTATTCAGTTTGGTGTTTCTCGCTTTTCTTCCTGCTTTCTTTAGCTTTATTCTAACTTTTTCACAGAGTGGATCATGGTCACTATTGCAGTCAGCTCCTGGCATGGTTTTTGTTGTCAGTAATGCATTGCGGAATCGTTTGTTGATTAATATGTAGTCTATCTGGTTAAAAGTCTTTTTGTCTGGGCTGCACCACGTTGCCAGTTTTCGAGGATGTTGTTTAAACCAGGTGTTTCCTACAACCATGCTATGTATTCTTGCCCATTCAATTAATTTATAACCTCTGTCATTCCTCTCCCCCAGTCCATAGTCACCAACGATGTCCGAAGTTCTTCCTTTACCAACTTTCCATCTTTACATTTTCTAATTTTCCAGCCTGCAGAGAAGCAAAAGAAGTGTGGTTAAATGAACAGTGCAGACAGATAGAGGACGCTCATAATAAAGACAGCAAAAACATGCATAAACGAATTAATGAACTCACAGGCAGGAAAACAAAATATACCACAGGATGCCTGAAATCGAAAGAAGGTAAAATGTTAATGGGAAAAGAAGACATTGTGGACAGGTGGACAGAGTATATCGGTGAGCTATATGGAGGAGAAAGACCAGAATTAACACCAGATACTGAAAACTATGATGCACCGCCAATACTTGAAGATGAAATCATAGATGCCATCAAACACACGAAGAAAGGAAAAGCGACTGGGCCTGATAATATAACAATAGAAGAAATAGAGGCACTAAGGGAGACAGGAATAAAAATAATAACCAAGTTACTGAATGACATTTACAACAGTGGTTATATTCCCAGTGACCTGATTAAATCCACGTTTATAGCACTACCAAAGAAACCAGGTGCAAAGGAATGTGACGACCACCGGACTATCAGCCTCTCATGTCACATAACGAAGCTACTTCTGAGAATCATTATGACAAGAACAAGGAAACAGATAAAAATGGAAATAGCAGATGAACAGTTTGGATTTCTTGAAGGAAAGGGAACACACAATGCCATTTATGCTTTACGAACACTAACAGAAAGAGTTTTAGAAGTACAGAAAGATCTCTACTTATGCTTCATTGATTACACCAAGGCATTTGACAAGGTGAAACATAGTGAAATTATTAAAATGTTTGAAGACATCAATATAGACGGCAAAGACCTGAGGATTGTAAAACATCTATACTGGCAGCAAGAAGCAGCAGTTCGAGTTGAAAATAGAATTGGAAAATACCAACCTATAAAAAAAGGGGTGCGACTAGGATGTGTACTATCTCCAGACCTGTTTTCTCTGTATAGCGAGAATATTCTAAGAACAATCATCACAGAACCAGGCATAAAAATTGGAGGATACAATATTAACAACCTTCGGTATGTTGACGACCCAGTACTGATAGCTGAGAACCAACAAGACCTGCAAAATCTCTTGGATAAAGTCGCCAAAGAAAGTGAACAGAAAGGCCTTACTTTGAACATCAAAAAGACAGAGACTATGGTTATATCTAAGAAACAGAATCCACCAGCATGCAGTATTAAATTAAATGGAACCATTCTAAAGCAGGTGCAGAAATTCAAATACCTTGGAGCAGTAATAACTTCAGATGGGAAATGCACAAGAGATATTAGGAACAGAACAGGTCAAGCAAAGACTGCATTTCAGAGAATGAGAAACATATTAGCTAACACATCTTTATCAATGAATGTTAGAAAACGAGTCTTAAAATGCTATATTGAACCTATCTTGTTATATGGAAGTGAATCATGGACAATAGGCAAGTCTGCACAAAAATCATTGGAAGCAGCAGAAATGTGGTTTATTAGAAGAATGTTGCGAATCCCCTGAACAGCAAAAATAACTAATGAAGAATGTATGAGAAGAGCTGGAGAGAAAAAAAACCTTGTCAGAAAGATAAGAGAGAGACAATGTACTTTCATAGGACATGCAATGAGAAGAGGGGGCATTGAAAATATTATAACAACAGGAAAAATAGAAGGAAGAAGATCAAGAGGAAGACCAAAAGAAATGATACTGGACAGTCTGACGGGATGGTGTGAGAGGAGATCACCAACTGAACTGATGGCCTGCATGAAGGATCGCGTACTCTAGAGAAGCATAATAGCCAACGCCAGTCGGCACGGCACATGATGATGATGATGAGTAGTAGTAATAGTACTTGTAGTAGTAGTAATAGTATTAGTAGTCGTAGTAACAGTTGTAGTAATAGTAGTAGCAGTAATGGAAGTAGTGGTAATAGTAATAGTAGTAGTAGCAGTAGTAGTAATGCTAGTAGTTGTAGTAGTAGTAGTAGTAATAGTACTAGTAGTAGTAGTAGTAGTAGTAGTAGTAGTAGTAACAGTAGTCATCATCATTCCTTTGCATGTCCCTTGCGGAACTTTGCCTCCCAAACAGCACTCCTGTAGGCCTCTCGGTTGTGAGCAAGATGGCCTGCTGCTGCTGCTGCATCCATTTCCAGATCATCAACGATGTCTTGCAGCCATCTTCGTTTCGGTCTTCCTCTTTTTCTTTTTCCCATTATGTATCCTTCCAATATGGTCTTCTCTAAATTATCATGACGTTTAATGTGGCCAAAATATTTCAGTTTTCTCTCTTTAATCCTCTTTACTAGCCAGCCTTCTTCAATATTAAGCTCTTGTAGTATAGATATATTTGTTCTTTTTTGTGTCCACGATATTTGGAGAACTCTTCTATAGCATTTACATTCAAAGAAGAGTTCTCCAAATATCGTAACAGTAGTAGTAGTAGTAATAATAGTAGTAGTAGTAGTAATAGTAGTAGTAGTAATAGTAGTAGTAGTAGTAGTAGTAGTAGTAGTAATAGTAGTAGTAGTAGTAGTAATAGTAGTAGTAGTAGTAGTAATAGTAGTAGTAGTAATAATAGTAGTAGTAGTAATAATAGTAGTAGTAGTAGTAGTAGTAATAGTAGTAGTAGTAGTAGTAATAGTAGTAGTAGTAGTAGTAGTAGTAGTAGTAGTAGTAGTAGTAGTAGTACTACTAATATTATTCATTGCTTCTGAGTGAATTTTGTTATCCGGTACCATTTCCCCTCCCTCACCCCACCCCAGTCTGGTCTGTTATCACCCACTACTGAGTTTAGAAGCCCTCTGGGCCCACACTTAAAACAAAGAAAACCCACCATGACCCGTGTCGTGACCCAGCCTTGCTCTCCGCCATAGGGACTGATAATAATAAAGCTAGTAGTAATAATAATAGCAGTCGTAGCTGTGGTAATATTAGTGTGGTTGTAATTGTAGTTGTAATAGTAGTAGCAGCTTTTCAATACCATGAAGACAGTGCTGGTATCCAGACATCTGACTATAAAAACAAAATTAAGATTTGTAAAATAGTATACCTATTCTGTTTTTCTGTATGGAGCAGAAACTTGGACTTTGAGCAAAGAGATGAAGAGAAAAATTAATGCAACAGAAACGTGGTTCTACCTAAAACTGGATCATATAACACGGAGGATGAAAAGAACAAATGCACAAGTTTTAAGACAGCTCCAAGTGCAATGTGAACTTCTCAAAGAAATAAAGATGAAGAAAATAAAATACTTTGGCCACATCAAAAGATATAACAATATACTGCAGACTATACTAGAAGGAAAGGTGGAAGGGGAAAAAAGCAAGAGGAAGACAAAGATGTAGATGAGAAGATAACATAACGAGAATGGAGAGGACAAAGCTTGGCTGAGTGAACCATTAAGGCGAAGGAGCGAGGGAACTGGAGATTCATTACCGTCAACTTTCGTACTGGAGACGGCAGACGGTGATGATGATGATGATGATGATGATGATGATGATGATGATGATGATGATGATGATGAACGAAAGCCTCGTTGTTTCCTATTTATAAAAAAAAAACTAGATGATTACCCGGTGTTGCCCGGATACTTGTTCATCCCAATCGTCTATTAGACGGAAAAATAAATGAATTCTATCTATAGTGCAATATCGAAGTAATTTTATTTACAGGTATTTCAAAGTATACATTTACAAATTCACTATAATATTAATTTATTCAAAACTTCGTTATAAACAACATTTCTAGTTTCACGTCCAGGAGCAAGAATACATAAATTCATGGATGAACCCACCCTTTAGTAAGCAACATAAGGTTGTCCACCGGAGAAACATGGCAATCTCAAATCTCTCTGCTCCCCCCTCTCTCTCTTTCTTTGTCCCTATTTCTCTCCCTCCCTCTCTCTACCTCTCTCTCCCTCTCTTTCTCTCCCCCTCTCTCTATATCTCTTTCCCTCTCATTCTCCGTCTCTCTCACTCCCTCTCTCCCGTCTCTCCCTCTTTCTCTCCCTCTTTCTCTCTCCTTCCTCTCTCTTTCCCACTCCTTCTCCCTCTCTTTACTTCTCTCTCTCCCTCGACTACATGCCTCCATGAATTATAAAACTTAAAAAGTTATCTTAAACTGCTCTTACACACACCGAATACAATTAACTGTTTTCTGAATAGTCCCGAAAATTTTGTTTAGTAGATAGTCATTCTCATGTTGCTTAATATTTTGGCCAAACACCATAAGAAATAACATCTTGTTGGCAGAGATGCAGATGAAGCCACTGACAGTAATTATTGAGGAAAGACGCTGGCGATGGCTGGGACATGTGCTCCGAATGACTGATAACTCGCTACCAAAAACAGCACTAAGATGGACACCACAGGGGAACAGAAGTAAGGGTAGACCAAAAGAGACATGGAGAAGAACAACAGAGAGGATGTTGAGCAATAGAGGGCTCACCTGGGCAAGAGCAGAAAAAAAGGCAAAGGACAGGCATTTTTGGAAAACCCTTGCGGAAGCTCCATGTGCCCTGGGCACTTAAGTTCAGAGAGAGAGAGAGAGAGAGAGATAGTCATTTATGTAGTTACTTCTGTACTGAGTGAATGTTTAAGAGCGAAACGTAAATGTCATATTTTGTTTTATGACTCTCAGCTTCAATATTAATTATGTTTGTTATATGAACAGCATATTTGTAGAATGCCTGGAATAGAGTGAAAGATGTATTATAAAGGGCAGAATGTCAGACTGGCCTGCGTGTCCAATTCTGAACCCTTTTGAAATAAAGATCAATCAATCAATCAATCTCTCTCCCTCCCACTTTCTCTCCTTCTCTCTCTCTCTCTCTCTCTAATTTGAAAAGCTAAATTGAAAAAATTAGAAAACGGCACATTGTCACTGAGCAGTGAAATCTACTATAGAATACTATAAAAAGCTAATATAAACATAAAAAAACAACGTTAAAAATACTTTTGCAAATATAATTAAAACAAAAAGGGACAATCAAAATTATTAGGACTTGCCACGTGAGGCTACAAATGCTGCTCTTAGACCAGCACCACTTTATTTCACGATTATCTCCCTTAGACCATTCTTTTGCTCCTCCTTGAATTTAGTAGGTGGTATATCACCCCCTTCCCACCCTATCCCTAGTGAACATAGTGTTGTTTTACCCACAGTACTTTTCTCCAGATTGTAGGTCATTTGTGTACCAAGTTTTGTTGAACTTGCTCGAGGTGTTCCAGAGTTATGCTGAAATATACACACACATATATCCAATTATACAGACAGACTGACAGACATAGATAGATAGATAGATAGATAGATAGATAGATAGATAGATAGATAGATAGATAGATAGATAGATAGATAGATAGATAGATAGATAGATAGATAGATAGATAGATAGATAGATAGATAGATAGATAGATATTGTTACTGCAGTGAGTAGATGTTACGAACTTAACACGAAACCTCAGTTTTAACAACCCTTACAGAGTTCTGTTTGATTAATTAGAAAATTATGAGAATAATGACCATGTTGTAATTTCTTACTCCGTCGATTTTGACAAACTACAATTTATTTTAGTGAGAATATTCTAAGAACGATCATCACAGAACCAGGCATAAGAATTGGAGGATACAATATTAACAACCTTCGGCATGCTGACGACACAGTACTGATAACTGAGAACC
>CM019693.1:6766404-6776765 GCA_009760885.1 Achatina immaculata
CATTTGATAGGCTGAGGCAGGTAAGAACCTTGTGACACTGCATGAAACAACTGCAACAGCTATTATACGTGCAGGAAACAGCAATGTTGTGGATGTGACATGTGACAAAATGTTTGGGGGTGTGTGACACAAAGATTTATTTGTATTATATATTTTTATGTATGGGAAAACACATGAATGTTATTTTGTGAGCCAGATTGGTTTCATTATTAGACTTGTTATCACTGTGTGAGTACTTCTGTTAAAATCAGATTGGCTTTTTGTAATAACCATTTTTCACTTAAATACTAAACTTCAGGAAATAAAATAATTCACTTTTCTGGAGGAAGATTGATTTCAAGTTTGGTCACTGTTACATGGAGTGGAAAATGAGTTTCATATGGTAATTTCCTAGTATATTTGATTGTAACTACATGGAATATGTGACACATTTATTCTTTTCATTTCATCCTCTGCTGCTCTTCCATTGTCTCCATTTGTTACTGTATAAACTCCAGGATCAAATTTTTGACAGGAAATTGAGAATTTTTTCTTCCTTGCTCTTTTCTCTAGAGCATATGTTTGAATTGCCAAGAATCAACTATGACTTCAATGGAAAGAAATATAAATATGCATATGGCAGCAATGTTTGCAAGAGGGATAATGCGATGGTGAGTTATATATATACAAATATACATTCCCTTCAGTAGTGCTAAAACATCAGTAGCACTCTGCAGTTCACTAGTTACAGATAAAAGGGATGGCGACTGCAGTAAAACTGGTTAATATAAATAAGGTAGATAGAGGTGTATGGTGCAGTTTTACAAAGTGAGGGAGGAAGTGAGCAAGGTGAGAAAAAAACGAATATAAAGTATGAGAATGTATAAATGGAAAACATACAACATCCGATATTTCGGCGTGAGCCTTATTCGAGGATACATGCAAAAACAAAATACAAACATATATAACTTATCTGAAGCGTCTTGCTCTCAGCAAAGCTTAATTGTGTGTGGAAGAAGGAGGAGGAAGAAAAAAAAAAAAACGTTGCCAACAGACAAAAGATTCCCGATATAGCCAATCATAGCGAAGAAGCGGAGAGAGAGGAAGGCAATAGAAACATGATAGCCGCTAGAGGTGTCGGGTAGGGGGGGGGAAGGGGAGAGAAAAGAGGACGCGAGATATAATGAATGAAGAACTTAAACACCTACAGGGAGGAAATGTAAAACTGGTGAATGGGACAAGACCAATATGTTGGCAGAGAAGGAAATAGGATGGTGGTAGGGAGGGGTAGCATAGAGAAAGAAATTAGAGTATAAAAAAGGCCAGTGGAAAAAGAAAGAAGTTACAGAAAGCTGAAGACATTGTTAATTCCAGCTGGGTGGAGACAGCCAGTCTGGAAAATAAGGCGCTGTTCTAAGACCCTCCGAGATCGTACATCTGCGGAACAAGAGCGGATCGCACTAACCGAAATGTCCTGTTTGCCCCTGTGGTTACCAAGGCAAAAATGTTTAGCCACAGGTGTCCAGGCCCTCTTAGAAATATCATTGAGATGCTGGCGAAATCGATCTCCTAAACGTAAGCCAGTTTCCCCTATGTACTTCAAACCGCAACGTTTGCACATGATAACATAAATGACATTTCGTGAAGTGCAGGTGAAGCCCTCCTGTACCGACAACGTGGATTTAAGGAAAGAGATCTGGCTGGCCTCGACAACAAACGGACAAGTGTTGCATCTACGGCGTCCACAACGTCTGGTACCATAAAAAGTGTCATCTGTCTTAAGATGACTACGAATTAAAAGGTCCCTGAGGTTTTTGTCACGTCTGTAAGCCACCAATGGGGGTTCCCCAAAAAGTTCACGTGTCTCAGGCTCGGTCTGGAGGAGGTGGAGATGGCGAAACAGTATGTTTTTAACTGCCAAACTATGGGGGTGGTACGTGAGTACTAGTTTCACCCTGTCCGAGCAACAGTGCGGTTTAGGGGTGAGGGCTTGTTGCCGCGATATATGGCTAATGCGGATCCAAGACGACGAGAGAACGTGGTCTGGATAGCCGCGTTGACGGAAGAAATCTAGTAATTTGTGGCCTTGATCCTGGAAATCCAAATCCTCCTTACACAAACGTCGCAACCTAAGAAGCTGGGAAAAAGGAATAGAGTCCTTACACGATCTGGGATGGGAGGAAGAGTACAGGAGGTAGCTGTGAGAGTCTGTAGGTTTATAGTAGATAGAAGTAGTAAGCCCGGAGGGGCCGATAGTGACGGCAATGTCAAGAAAGTTAGCGGAAGTAGCAGAGATATGGGAGGTGAAAGAAATGACAGGATTGTATTCTTTAACAAAACTGATAAAGTTGTCAAGGTCTTCCTCTGGCATTGATGTGATCCCAATGCCATCGTCTATGTAGCGTCTATAGAAGGCGGGAAAAGGGCCTCTAAAGGCTCTCAGAATCTTGTGTTCGAAGTGGCCCATGAACAGACACGCGTAGCTGGGGCCCATCTTGGTACCCATGGCTACACCACTAATCTGGTCAAAGTAAAGGCCATTGAATTCAAAAGAATTGAGTTGGAGGACAAGTTGTGTAAGGCGCATAATAGTAGAAGTAGGAATAGAGGGATTGCGTCTTTTGTTCAGAAAGAACTTGACGGCCTGAAGTCCCTGGTCATGTGGGATGGATGTGTATAAGGATACTACATCAAGGGTGAAGATACGGTAGGTGTGACCAGGCAGGAGTGTAAGGGTCTCAAAAGTAATGAGAGCATGATTGGTGTCCTTGAGATAAGTGGGCAGACTAGTGACCAGAGGTTGAAAGATGCTGTCAAAAAATCAGAGATTTGTTCCGTAGGACAGGAACAAGCAGACACTATGGGCCTTCCTGGGTTTCCTGGTTTGTGAATCTTAGGGAGTAGATAAAAAGGGTTTCCCTAAGCAGCTGTCGCGGATGTGAAGATGTGTAGCCGAGGGAGAAAGACCAGACTTGGTCTTGTGGATGAGTTCGTTAATCGTGTCTCGAACTCTGGCCAACAACCACCATGTTCGAGACACGATCAACGAACTCATCCACAAGACCAAGTCTGGTCTTTCTCCCTCGGCTACACATCTTCACATCCGCGACAGCTGCTTAGGGAAACCATCTTTTATCTACTCCCTAAGATTCACAAACCAGGAAACCCAGGAAGGCCCATAGTGTCTGCTTGTTCCTGTCCTACGGAACAAATCTCTGATTTTCTTGACAGCATCTTTCAACCTCTGGTCACTAGTCTGCCCACTTATCTCAAGGACACCAATCATGCTCTCATTACTTTTGAGACCCTTACACTCCTGCCTGGTCACACCTACCGTATCTTCACCCTTGATGTAGTATCCTTATACACATCCATCCCACATGACCAGGGACTTCAGGCCGTCAAGTTCTTTCTGAACAAAAGACGCAATCCCTCTATTCCTACTTCTACTATTATGCGCCTTACACAACTTGTCCTCCAACTCAATTCTTTTGAATTCAATGGCCTTTACTTTGACCAGATTAGTGGTGTAGCCATGGGTACCAAGATGGGCCCCAGCTACGCGTGTCTGTTCATGGGCCACTTCGAACACAAGATTCTGAGAGCCTTTAGAGGCCCTTTTCCCGCCTTCTATAGACGCTACATAGACGATGGCATTGGGATCACATCAATGCCAGAGGAAGACCTTGACAACTTTATCAGTTTTGTTAAAGAATACAATCCTGTCATTTCTTTCACCTCCCATATCTCTGCTACTTCCGCTAACTTTCTTGACATTGCCGTCACTATCGGCCCCTCCGGGCTTACTACTTCTATCTACTATAAACCTACAGACTCTCACAGCTACCTCCTGTACTCTTCCTCCCATCCCAGATCGTGTAAGGACTCTATTCCTTTTTCCCAGCTTCTTAGGTTGCGACGTTTGTGTAAGGAGGATTTGGATTTCCAGGATCAAGGCCACAAATTACTAGATTTCTTCCGTCAACGCGGCTATCCAGACCACGTTCTCTCGTCGTCTTGGATCCGCATTAGCCATATGTCGCGGCAACAAGCCCTCACCCCTAAACCGCACTGTTGCTCGGACAGGGTGAAACTAGTACTCACGTACCACCCCCATAGTTTGGCAGTTAAAAACATACTGTTTCGCCATCTCCACCTCCTCCAGACCGAGCCTGAGACACGTGAACTTTTTGGGGAACCCCCATTGGTGGCTTACAGACGTGACAAAAACCTCAGGGACCTTTTAATTCGTAGTCATCTTAAGACAGATGACACTTTTTATGGTACCAGACGTTGTGGACGCCGTAGATGCAACACTTGTCCGTTTGTTGTCGAGGCCAGCCAGATCTCCTTCCCTAAATCCACGTTGTCGGTACAGGAGGGCTTCACCTGCACTTCACGAAATGTCATTTATGTTATCATGTGCAAACGTTGCGGTTTGAAGTACATAGGAGAAACTGGCTTACGGTTAGGAGATCGATTTCGCCAGCATCTCAATGATATTTCTAAGAGGGCCTGGACACCTGTGGCTAAACATTTTTGCCTTGGTAACCACAGGGGCAAACAGGACATTTCGGTTAGTGCGATCCGCTCTTGTTCCGCAGATGTACGATCTCGGAGGGTCTTAGAACAGCGCCTTATTTTCCAGACTGGCTGTCTCCACCCAGCTGGAATTAACAATGTCTTCAGCTTTCTGTAACTTCTTTCTTTTTCCACTGGCCTTTTTTATACTCTAATTTCTTTCTCTATGCTACCCCTCCCTACCACCATCCTATTTCCTTTTCTGAAAACATATTGGTCTTGTCCCATTCACCAGTTTTACATTTCCTCCCTGTAGGTGTTTAAGTTCTTCATTCATTATCTCTCGCGTCTTCTTTTATCCCCCCTTTCTCCCCCCCCCCACCCGACACCTCTAGCGGCTATCATGTTTCTATTGCCTTCCTCTCTCTCCGCTTCTTCGCTATGATTGGCTATATGGGGAATCTTTTGTCTGTTGGCAACGTTTTTTTTTTTTTTCTTCCTCCTCCTTCTTCCACACACAATTAAGCTTTGCTGAGAGCAAGACGCTTCAGATAAGTTATATATGTTTGTATTTTGTTTTTGCATGTATCCTCGAATAAGGCTCACGCCGAAATATCGGATGTTGTATGTTTTCCATTTATACATTCTCATACTTTATATTCGTTTTTTTCTCACCTTGCTCACTTCCTCCCTCACTTTGTAAAACTGCACCATACACCTCTATCTACCTTATTTATATTAACCAGTTTTACTGCAGTCGCCATCCCTTTTATCTGTTACATTCTCCTACTTGACTGCGACATTGTTGCGTAAATTTTTGTTCGTTTTCGTTGACTTGTGGCGTGTTATCTATCCCTCTATTTCTTTCCAGACTCTGTAACTCTGTCTATCCCACTGTTCATTTTCAGAGTGTAACCTTTCCTGGTAGGTTTCATCTCCCTCACTTGTTATCATCTCTTCATTCATCTCTGTTTTCATTCCTTCTGTGCTTGTCAGGTTAGCCTCTACTCTCCCTCCACACCCCAGTCATTCGATATCTCTTCTGGTCACCATGCCTTCTTTAAATCGTATCACAAAATCTCTCAAGGCTTTTATTACTCTCTCTTTCAGTCTTTTGTCACCTCTCCTTTCCCGTACCGCCATTGACCTCGCTTTTTCCACGTACAAGAAGACGCGGTTCACTTCTCACGTTAATTTTCTCAACAACTGTCTTCGCCTGAGGGTTGTTCCCAAAGGTTTTACTTCTAAGTTTTCACCGGCCATGGGCACTCTCCACCCCAGAATCCGTCAGCGTCTTTGTGCTATCGAAACCAATTGCGCTTTTCAACGCATGCGCTGTGTCGTAGAGGGACACATTAAACTCCTCTCGGACCTCGATAGTCAGATCGCTCTACTCTCTGCCCGTCTCCACCACATTACACATGATAATTACCTCATCTATCGCCTGATCCGCGAGATTATTCACTCCACCAACAGACAATTCTACCTGCAACTTTCCTCTCTCAAAAAGCAGAAACTTTCTGCTCTCCGTCCCTCTACGGCCTCTCCCAGACCCGCCCCCGCTTCTGCCCCCACTAAGGTGGTTTGTATCCCTCCGGATATTCCTCTTTCAGCTGATGAATTGTCTGTCCTGGGGAAAGGTTTACAGTTTGTTCCCCTCCGTCCTTCTGCTGACCAGTTCTCACTCCTTCAAGATGTCCACCGTTTCCATCGCAGACTGCGTTTAAAGTTCCATTTCCAAGACGCGTCCCAACCTTCATCATCCCAATCCACCTCCGATGATGACCCTTTCTCTCGCTTCTCCAAACAACCATCCACCTGGACACCTTCAGCAGGAGCGTCTCGTGCCTTGGACCTCTACATTGATCACACTCTTCACGAAATCCGCAAGCTTCGCCTTCCCCGTGTACGACACTCGAACCTGACCCCCGGGGAGCAACGCGCACTTTCTCAACTTCAGCGCAGGCGAGATATCGTGATCAAGAGTGCAGACAAGGGCGGAGCTATCGTTTGTTGGAAGAAAGAATTGTACATCCAGGAGGCCATGGGCCAGCTGAGCAACACTAAATTTTATGCCTCTCGCCCTCAAGATCCGACTCTGGCCAACAACCACCATGTTCGAGACACGATCAACGAACTCATCCACAAGACCAAGTCTGGTCTTTCTCCCTCGGCTACACATCTTCACATCCGCGACAGCTGCTTAGGGAAACCATCTTTTTATCTACTCCCTAAGATTCACAAACCAGGAAACCCAGGAAGGCCCATAGTGTCTGCTTGTTCCTGTCCTACGGAACAAATCTCTGATTTTCTTGACAGCATCTTTCAACCTCTGGTCACTAGTCTGCCCACTTATCTCAAGGACACCAATCATGCTCTCATTACTTTTGAGACCCTTACACTCCTGCCTGGTCACACCTACCGTATCTTCACCCTTGATGTAGTATCCTTATACACATCCATCCCACATGACCAGGGACTTCAGGCCGTCAAGTTCTTTCTGAACAAAAGACGCAATCCCTCTATTCCTACTTCTACTATTATGCGCCTTACACAACTTGTCCTCCAACTCAATTCTTTTGAATTCAATGGCCTTTACTTTGACCAGATTAGTGGTGTAGCCATGGGTACCAAGATGGGCCCCAGCTACGCGTGTCTGTTCATGGGCCACTTCGAACACAAGATTCTGAGAGCCTTTAGAGGCCCTTTTCCCGCCTTCTATAGACGCTACATAGACGATGGCATTGGGATCACATCAATGCCAGAGGAAGACCTTGACAACTTTATCAGTTTTGTTAAAGAATACAATCCTGTCATTTCTTTCACCTCCCATATCTCTGCTACTTCCGCTAACTTTCTTGACATTGCCGTCACTATCGGCCCCTCCGGGCTTACTACTTCTATCTACTATAAACCTACAGACTCTCACAGCTACCTCCTGTACTCTTCCTCCCATCCCAGATCGTGTAAGGACTCTATTCCTTTTTCCCAGCTTCTTAGGTTGCGACGTTTGTGTAAGGAGGATTTGGATTTCCAGGATCAAGGCCACAAATTACTAGATTTCTTCCGTCAACGCGGCTATCCAGACCACGTTCTCTCGTCGTCTTGGATCCGCATTAGCCATATGTCGCGGCAACAAGCCCTCACCCCTAAACCGCACTGTTGCTCGGACAGGGTGAAACTAGTACTCACGTACCACCCCCATAGTTTGGCAGTTAAAAACATACTGTTTCGCCATCTCCACCTCCTCCAGACCGAGCCTGAGACACGTGAACTTTTTGGGGAACCCCCATTGGTGGCTTACAGACGTGACAAAAACCTCAGGGACCTTTTAATTCGTAGTCATCTTAAGACAGATGACACTTTTTATGGTACCAGACGTTGTGGACGCCGTAGATGCAACACTTGTCCGTTTGTTGTCGAGGCCAGCCAGATCTCCTTCCCTAAATCCACGTTGTCGGTACAGGAGGGCTTCACCTGCACTTCACGAAATGTCATTTATGTTATCATGTGCAAACGTTGCGGTTTGAAGTACATAGGGGAAACTGGCTTACGGTTAGGAGATCGATTTCGCCAGCATCTCAATGATATTTCTAAGAGGGCCTGGACACCTGTGGCTAAACATTTTTGCCTTGGTAACCACAGGGGCAAACAGGACATTTCGGTTAGTGCGATCCGCTCTTGTTCCGCAGATGTACGATCTCGGAGGGTCTTAGAACAGCGCCTTATTTTCCAGACTGGCTGTCTCCACCCAGCTGGAATTAACAATGTCTTCAGCTTTCTGTAACTTCTTTCTTTTTCCACTGGCCTTTTTTATACTCTAATTTCTTTCTCTATGCTACCCCTCCCTACCACCATCCTATTTCCTTCTCTGCCAACATATTGGTCTTGTCCCATTCACCAGTTTTACATTTCCTCCCTGTAGGTGTTTAAGTTCTTCATTCATTATCTCTCGCGTCTTCTTTTATCCCCCTTTCTCCCCCCCCCCCCCACCCGACACCTCTAGCGGCTATCATGTTTCTATTGCCTTCCTCTCTCTCCGCTTCTTCGCTATGATTGGCTATATGGGAATCTTTTGTCTGTTGGCAACGTTTTTTTTTTTTTTCTTCCTCCTCCTTCTTCCACACACAATTAAGCTTTGCTGAGAGCAAGACGCTTCAGATAAGTTATATATGTTTGTATTTTGTTTTTGCATGTATCCTCGAATAAGGCTCACGCCGAAATATCGGATGTTGTATGTTTTCCATTTATACATTCTCATACTTTATATTCGTTTTTTTCTCACCTTGCTCACTTCCTCCCTCACTTTGTAAAACTGCACCATACACCTCTATCTACCTTATTTATATTAACCAGTTTTACTGCAGTCGCCATCCCTTTTATCTGTTACATTCTCCTACTTGACTGCGACATTGTTGCGTAAATTTTTGTTCGTTTTCGTTGACTTGTGGCGTGTTATCTATCCCTCTATTTCTTTCCAGACTCTGTAACTCTGTCTATCCCACTGTTCATTTTCAGAGTGTAACCTTTCCTGGTAGGTTTCATCTCCCTCACTTGTTATCATCTCTTCATTCATCTCTGTTTTCATTCCTTCTGTGCTTGTCAGGTTAGCCTCTACTCTCCCTCCACACCCCAGTCATTCGATATCTCTTCTGGTCACCATGCCTTCTTTAAATCGTATCACAAAATCTCTCAAGGCTTTTATTACTCTCTCTTTCAGTCTTTTGTCACCTCTCCTTTCCCGTACCGCCATTGACCTCGCTTTTTCCACGTACAAGAAGACGCGGTTCACTTCTCACGTTAATTTTCTCAACAACTGTCTTCGCCTGAGGGTTGTTCCCAAAGGTTTTACTTCTAAGTTTTCACCGGCCATGGGCACTCTCCACCCCAGAATCCGTCAGCGTCTTTGTGCTATCGAAACCAATTGCGCTTTTCAACGCATGCGCTGTGTCGTAGAGGGACACATTAAACTCCTCTCGGACCTCGATAGTCAGATCGCTCTACTCTCTGCCCGTCTCCACCACATTACACATGATAATTACCTCATCTATCGCCTGATCCGCGAGATTATTCACTCCACCAACAGACAATTCTACCTGCAACTTTCCTCTCTCAAAAAGCAGAAACTTTCTGCTCTCCGTCCCTCTACGGCCTCTCCCAGACCCGCCCCCGCTTCTGCCCCCACTAAGGTGGTTTGTATCCCTCCGGATATTCCTCTTTCAGCTGATGAATTGTCTGTCCTGGGGAAAGGTTTACAGTTTGTTCCCCTCCGTCCTTCTGCTGACCAGTTCTCACTCCTTCAAGATGTCCACCGTTTCCATCGCAGACTGCGTTTAAAGTTCCATTTCCAAGACGCGTCCCAACCTTCATCATCCCAATCCACCTCCGATGATGACCCTTTCTCTCGCTTCTCCAAACAACCATCCACCTGGACACCTTCAGCAGGAGCGTCTCGTGCCTTGGACCTCTACATTGATCACACTCTTCACGAAATCCGCAAGCTTCGCCTTCCCCGTGTACGACACTCGAACCTGACCCCCGGGGAGCAACGCGCACTTTCTCAACTTCAGCGCAGGCGAGATATCGTGATCAAGAGTGCAGACAAGGGCGGAGCTATCGTTTGTTGGAAGAAAGAATTGTACATCCAGGAGGCCATGGGCCAGCTGAGCAACACTAAATTTTATGCCTCTCGCCCTCAAGATCCGACTCTGGCCAACAACCACCATGTTCGAGACACGATCAACGAACTCATCCACAAGACCAAGTCTGGTCTTTCTCCCTCGGCTACACATCTTCACATCCGCGACAGCTGCTTAGGGAAACCATCTTTTTATCTACTCCCTAAGATTCACAAACCAGGA
>CM019693.1:6776865-6790242 GCA_009760885.1 Achatina immaculata
AATAGAGAGACAGAATAACAGAGAGATGGAGAGAAACAGAGAGAGAGAGCGAGAAGAGTCATCACATTTTCAAGGTCCCCGTTATCAGACATAGGATATCATGTCCTTCCATAACTCTAGATCCCTAGTGAATTTTATGCCTGTTAGTTTGGCCTCTCTTAACAATGTCCTCTTCAGAGTTTAATGCGGTCTACCTCTTTTTCTTTGGCCTGTTGTGTTCCACTTGATAACTTGTTTTGGGATTCTCTGATCGTTTCTTCTCATCAATTGACCAACATATGTCCATCTCTTTTTCCTGATCACCCATGAGACTGGTTGTTGTTCAGTCATCTGTCTTATCTCTGCATTGTTCTTGAATTCATTCAACTTTATGCCAAGTATTTTCATTAGGCATTTATTTTCAAAAGAGTCTAATTTCGTATCTATTTCTTTAGTTGCTTTCCAGCTTTCGCATGCATAAATGAGGGTGGATATTACATTTGAATTGAATAGTCTTAACCTGGTTTTTGTGCTTATAACTTTTGAATGCCATATGTTCTTAAAATTCTTGAAGATTGATGCTGCTTTTGCAATTCTGATTCTAACTTTTTTTCTAGTGTCACCATCCTGGTCTATGTAGCTGCCAAGGTATGCAAATTGACTGACATCTTCAATATCTGTCCCTTCTATGTGTATTTTTCCACTTTGATTAAGGGAATTTTCATTATTTTTGTTTTGTCCTTGATAATTTCAAGTCCTAATTTGCCAGCCAGTGAAGACAGGCTATCTTTTTTTTCTTGCATGGAATTCACATTGTTACTGATAAGAGTTATGTCATCAGCAAAATCAAGATCTTCTAGTTGGGTCCCATGTACCCAAACAATACCTGTGTTACCTGTGCAACATTTCTTCATTATGAAGTCTATTGTAATTCCAAAAACCAAAGGAGACAGTATACATTTTTGTTTCACACCTGTTTCAATCTGCAATCATTCACTCATCCCTTCTTCTGTTTTGACTGCACAAACATATCCATTATAGAAGTCCTTAACGATGTTGACAATTTTAGATGGTATTCCATATAGACATAAAATTCTCCACAATGAATCTCTGTGTATGCTATCAAATGCCTTTTTAAAGTCTACGAAGTTCAGTATTAATGGTTTCTGCTTTTCAATATGTTCTTCAAGTATTATTCTTAGAGTAAAGATCTGGTCGAGACAACTTCTCCCTTTTCGAAATCCTGCTTGTTCTTCTCTCATTGCAGTATCCACTATATTCAAAATGACCTTGCAAAATACCTTTGACGCAACTGATATTAAGGTTATTCCTCTCCAATTGTTACAGTCACTAAGGTTGCCATTTTTTAAAATTTTAACAATGATTCCTTTTTTCCATTTAGAGGGGACCTTTTCTTCTTTCAAAATCTTGTTAAACATTCTCTGTAGTTGTCTCATGTTGTCACTATTGATAGCTTTTAGCATTTTGGGTGTTATTTCATCTTCATCTGCAGCTTTGTTGTTAGCCAGTAAATTCAGTGCTGTTTCAGTTTCATGCGATGTAATTTCATCTAGGTCGACATTTAATTGTGGGGCTGATAAGTCAGTTTCAAGGTTTAACAATTCTTTTGAGTGTTGTCGATTAAGTATTTCTTGGAAGTGTTCAGCCCATCTTTGCTTTTGGTCTTTACTTGACGTTAACAGGTTTCCAGTTTTGCGAAGGATTGGTCTTTCTTTAGATGTAATAGTACCTGTTAGCCTCTTTTGTGTGTTATATAAAGTTTTGCTGTCTCCTGTTTTGCTGCTTTCTCTGGCTCTTTCACCACATTGTCTATGATTTCTCTTTTATCCCTTATAGCTGTACCTTTTACTTTCTTGCCTATTTCTTTGTATGTTGCCTTCGCCAGATCTTTTCCAAGATCTATTTTTACATTTAACATGTCTAAATGGGCTGCTCATCTTTCATGTATGTACTTCCATGTATTTTCTGATATGCATGCTTTTCTATTTGGTTTTTTTTAGTCCAACGCTTGCTGTGATTATGGCTGTGCTGTAAGAATTCCTTAATTCATCTATAGCTTTCTCCTCTACTTCACTGAGTGTTGTGGAATGATTGGAAAGTTCCTGACTGAAATTACTGTTAGTATTCTCTTCAAAAGCAGCATCAATCTTCAAGAATCTTGAGAACATATGGAATTCAAAAGTTATAAGCACAAAAACCAAGTTAAGACTATTCAATTCAAATGTAATATCCACCCTCATTTATGCATGCGAAAGCTGGGAAACAACTAAAGAAATATAAAAGAAATTAGACTCTTTTGAAAACAAATGCCTAAGGAAAATACTCGGCATCAAGTGGAATGAATTCAAGAACAATGCAGAGATAAGACAGATGACTGAACAACAACCAGTCTCACGGGTGATCAGGAAAAGGAGATGGACGTATGGCCACTTGATGAGAAGAAATGAGCAGAGAATCCCAAAACAAGCTATCAAGTGGAACACAACAGGCCGAAGAAAAAGGGGCAGACCGCGTGAAACTCTGAAGAGAACATTATTAAGAGAGGCCAAGTTAACAGGCATAAAATCCTTTGTTGAGGTTGAAAGACTCGCCGAAGACAGGAAAAATTGGCGAACTACTTTGCGAGCCCTATGTGACGTCTAACGGCACGGGAAGGATATAAGATATAAGATAAGATAAGATTCTCTTCTTGTAGGCTGTGGCTGTTTATCTTTCTGTGTATTGAATTCTTGTGTTGGCTTTTCAGTTTTAGTTTTATTTTCCCTATACACAGGTTGTGATCACTGTTAACATCTGCAAACCTATAAGCCCTTACATCTATCAGAGATGCTCTGTATTGCTTTCTAATACAAAAATGATCCATCTGATTTCTAGCTCTATCATCTGGAGAAATCCACATTGTTTTATGTATCTCTTTGTGCGAAAATATTATGCCTCCAATGACTATGCCCTCTGTTAGACATATTTCAATTAATCTTTCTCCGTTCTGATTAACCATGTCAATTCCTTTTTTCCCCATCACTTTTTCAACGTTGGTGTTATCTTTAATTACCTTAGCACTGAAGTCCCCCATAGCAATTAATCAGGAATTATCTAACTCATTTATCAAGTGCAGGCAATCTTCATAAGACGTTGACAATGTTTTGCTAGATCATAAAGATCTGATGAGAACTTAATCAATGATATAACAAAGGTTTATGACAGGTCATCGACGAACTGTCTCTGACGAATTCTTACAGGAGAAAAAAAAGCTCTGAAACGTGTAGACCAAAAGAAAAGCAAAGTTGTGGAAAACAGAAACACAAGAAAGAAAGGAATTAGAAAGAAACAAACTCAGCCTTCTCTAATAAAACATGGAGTAACTAGGAACAAGAGAGACATATGAGAGAATGGGAACCTGAGTGATTAGGTACAAGAGACATATGAGAGAATTGGAACCAGAGTGATTAGGTACAAGAGACATATGAGAGAATGGGAACCTGAATGATTAGGTACAAGAGACATGTGAGAGAATGGGAATTTGAGAGTGATTAGGTACAAGAGATAAATGAGAGAATGGGAACGTGAATGATTAGGTACAAGAGACATGTGAGAGAATGGGAACCTGAGTGATTAGGTACAAGAGACATATGAGAGAATGGGAACCTGAGTGATTAGGTACAAGAGACATATGAGAGAATGGGAACCTGAGTGATTAGGTACAAGAGACATATGAGAGAATGGGAACCTGAATGATTAGGTACAACAGACATGTGAGAGAATGGGAACTTGAGTGATTAGGTACAAGAGACAAATGAGAGAATAGGAACGTGAATGATTAGGTAAAAGAGACATGTGAGAGAATGGGAACCTGAGTGATTAGGTACAAGAGACATATGAGAGAATGGGAACCTGAGTGATTAGGTACAAGAGACATATGAGAGAATGGGAACCTGAATGATTAGGTACAAGAGACATATGAGAGAATGGGAACCTGAGTGATTAGGTACAAGAGACATGTGAGAGAATGGGAACCTGAGCGACTAGGTACAAGAAACAAATGAGAGAATGGGAACCTGAGTGATTAGGTACAAGAGACATATGAGAGAATGGGAACCTGAGTGATTAGGTACAAGAGACATATGAGAGAGTGGGAACCTGAGTGATTAGGTACAAGAAACATATGAGACAATGGGAACCTGAGTGATTAGGTACAAGAGACGTGTGAGAGAATGGGAACCTAAGTGATTAGGTAGAAGACATATGAGAGAATGGGAACCTGAGTGATTAGGTACAAGAGACATATGAGAGAATGGGAACCTGAGTGATTAGGTACAAGAGACATATGAGAGAATGGGAACCTGAGTGATTAGGTACAAGACGTATGAGAGAATGGGAACCTGAGTGATTAGTTACAAGAGACATGTCAAAGAATGGGAACCAGAGTGATAGAGTACAAGAGACATGTGAGAGAATGGGAACCTGAGTGATTAGGTACAAGAGACATGTGAAAGAATGGGAACCTGAGTGATAGGGTACAAGAGACATATGAGAGAATGGGAACCTGAGTGATTAGGTACAAGAGACATATGAGAGAATGGGAACCTGAGTGATTAGGTACAAGAGACATATGAGACAATGGGAACCTGAGTGATTAGGTACAAGAGACATGTGAAAGAATGGGAACCTGAGTGATAGGGTACAAGAGACATATGAGAGAATGGGAACCTGAGTGATAGCCTGATTATAGAAGACTATATGTAACTGAAGACTGTGAGGATGGTAAGAAATGAAAAAGAATGAACAAAGACTGTAAAATAACAAATGCTGAAATACGATTTGTTTCGCGCTGTCAATGGGTAAGTCATGGTTTTCGCTTAGCCATCTCTTGCTGTGTCTTTATATTGGTTCCTGCAGTCCATTCCTTCCACTTTCAACCTTCTTCTTCTTCCTAACTGATACATGTCAGCAATCCACTGCAATAGGATGCAAGTTATGAGAGTCCACGACCTAAATTACTTGGGTGTAACGTTTGATGGATGGTTGTCTTGCGCCGACACACTGACAGTGTCATATAACTAGCACGAAAAGGACTAGTGTCTTTAAGGCATTTATTAAGTGAGAAATCCAACAGTGGGTACTTGTACGGCTAATGCAGACATTGGTGATAACAGTGGATACTTGTACGGCTAATGCAGGCATTGGTGATAGAAGTGGATACTTGTACGGCTAATGCAGGCGCTGGTGATAACAGTGGATACTTGTACGGCTAATGCAGACATTGGTGATAACAGTGGATACTTGTACGGCTAATGCAGACATTGGTGATAACAGTGGATACTTGTACGGCTAATGCAGACATTGGTGATAACAGTGGATACTTGTACGGCTAATGCAGGCATTGGTGATAGAAGTGGATACTTGTACGGCTAATGCAGGCGCTGGTGATAACAGTGGATTCTTGTACGGCTAATGCAGACATTGGTGATAACAGTGGATACTTGTACGGCTAATGCAGGCGCTGGTGATAACAGTGGGTACTTGTACGGCTAATGCAGGCGCTGGTGATAACAGTGGGTAATTGTACGGCTAATGCAGACATTGGTGATAACAGTGGATACTTGTACGGCTAATGCAGGCATTGGTGATAGCAGTGGATACTTGTACGGCTAATGAAGGCATTGGTGATAGCAGTGGATACTTGTACGGCTAATGCAGGCATTGGTGATAGCAGTGGATTCTTGTACGCTAATGCAGGCATTGGTGATAGCAGTGGATACTTGTACGGCTAATGCAGGTATTGGTGATAGAAGTGGATACTTGTACGGCTAATGCAGGCGCTGGTGATAACAGTGGATTCTTGTACGGCTAATGCAGGCGCTGGTGATAACAGTGGATTCTTGTACGGCTAATGCAGACATTGGTGATAGAAGTGGATACTTGTACGGCTAATGCAGGCATTGGTGATAGCAGTGGATACTTGTACGGCTAATGCAGGCGCTGGTGATAACAGTGGATACTTGTACGGCTAATGCAGGCGCTGGTGATAACAGTGGATACTTGTACGGCTAATGCAGACATTGGTGATAGAAGTGGATACTTGTACGGCTAATGCAGGCATTGGTGATAGCAGTGGATACTTGTACGGCTAATGCAGACATTGGTGATAGAAGTGGATACTTGTACGGCTAATGCAGGCGCTGGTGATAACAGTGGATTCTTGTACGGCTAATGCAGGCGCTGGTGATAACAGTGGATTCTTGTACGGCTAATGCAGTCATTGATGATAGAAGTGGATACTTGTACGGCTAATGCAGGCGCTGGTGATAACAGTGGATACTTGTACGGCTAATGCAGACGCTGGTGATAGAAGTGGATACTTGCACGACTAATGCAGAAATTGGTGATAGAAGTGGATACTTGCACGACTAATGCAGAAATTGGTGATAGCAGTGGATACTTGCATGGCTAAGGCAGACATTGGTTATAGCAGTGGATACTTGCATGGTTAAGGCAGACATTGGTGATAGCAGTGGATACTTGCATGGCTAAGGCAGACATTGGTGATAGCAGTGGTCGACTAGAGTCTTGGGCTGCCAACCTTATCCAGAACCTAAATTTATAAGGGGGTGTGGGGGGGGGGGGGAGGGGAATTCACAAAGAAGCTACGGGGACTGTCCTGGGTTGCACAAAAGACACTCGCACTGTGACCGTGCTAGGCCTGCCTGACCTGGGGATCAGGCACAAAGTTGTACAGGTCAAGGCTCTTCTCACCGAGGTCAGCAACACCGCTCATCTCCTGTATACATCACTGCCAGTAGTTACTTACTTGTCATAATTAGAGGTCTAACTAATTCATTAGATTAATCAAGTTATTGTGGTCCATTAACCAAGTTACTACTATTGTTGGACTAAGTTATTGTGGTCCATTAACCAAGTTACTACTATTATTTGACTAAGTTATTGTGGTCGATTAACCAAGTTACTACTATTATTTGACTAAGTTATTGTGGTCGATTAACCAAGTTACTACTATTGTTTGACTAAGTTATTGTGGTCCATTAACCAAGTTACTACTATTGTTGGACTAAGTTATTGTGGTCCATTAACCAAGTTACTACTATTATTTGACTAAGTTATTGTGGTCGATTAACCAAGTTACTACTATTATTTGACTAAGTTATTGTGGTCGATTAACCAAGTTACTACTATTGTCTGACTAAGTTATTGTGGTCGATTAACCAAGTTACTACTATTGTTTGACTAAGTTATTGTGGTCGATTAACCAAGTTACTACTATTGTTTGACTAAGTTATTGTGGTCGATTAACCAAGTTACTACTATTGTTGGACTAAGTTATTGTGGTCGATTAACCAAGTTACTACTATTGTCTGACTAAGTTATTGTGGTCGATTAACCAAGTTACTACTATTGTTTGACTAAGTTATTGTGGTCGATTAACCAAGTTACTACTATTGTTTGACTAAGTTATTGTGGTCGATTAACCAAATTACTACTATTGTTTGACTAAGTTATTGTGGTCGATTAACCAAGTTACTACTATTGTTTGACTAAGTTACTGTGGTTGATTAACCAAGTTACTACTATTGTTTGACTAAGTTACTGTGGTTGATTAACCAAGTTACTACTACTGTCTGACTAAGTTATTGTGGTTGATTAACCAAGTTACTACTATTGTTTGACTAAGTTATTGTGGTCGATTAACCAAATTACTACTATTGTTTGACTAAGTTATTGTGGTTGATTAACCAAGTTACTACTACTGTCTGACTAAGTTATTGTGGTTGATTAACCAAGTTACTACTACTGTCTGACTAAGTTATTGTGGTTGATTAACCAAGTTACTACTACTGTCTGACTAAGTTATTGTGGTCGATTAACCAAATTACTACTATTGTTTGACTAAGTTATTGTGGTTGATTAACCAAGTTACTACTACTGTCTGACTAAGTTATTGTGGTTGATTAACCAAGTTACTACTACTGTCTGACTAAGTTATTGTGGTTGATTAACCAAGTTACTACTACTGTCTGACTAAGTTATTGTGGTCGATTAACCAAATTACTACTATTGTTTGACTAAGTTATTGTGGTTGATTAACCAAGTTACTACTACTGTCTGACTAAGTTATTGTGGTTGATTAACCAAATTACTACTATTGTTTGACTAAGTTTTTGTGGTTGATTAACCAAATTACTACTACTGTCTGACTAAGTTATTGTGGTCGATTAACCAAATTACTACTATTGTTTGACTAAGTTATTGTGGTTGATTAACCAAGTTACTACTACTGTCTGACTAAGTTATTGTGGTTGATTAACCAAGTTACTACTATTGTTTGATTAAGTTATTGTAGTTACTTGATGAAGTCATTGTGGTTATTTGAGAAAGTTATTGTAGTTGATTTTTAAAGTTATTGTAGTTGGCTACTCAAGTTCTTGAATCCGATTAATCAAATTATTGTGGTTGCTTATGTGATTAATTAATCAAGTTTTTCTGGTTGATTGATCAAGTTATTGTGGTCAGTTAATCAAGTTACTGCAACTGATTGATTAAATTATTATATTTACTTAAGCTAATCATTATGGTTAGTTATGTCAGTATTTGTGGTCAGATAATTCATTCATTGTGATTAGTTATCAGTCACTGTTAGTTAAGTCAGTCAGTGTGGTTAGTTAAGTCTGTCACATCTGTTACATCGTTTATGATAGGTTCACTATGACCTAATAAACTGTAATGATCAGTTAAATCAGTCATAGTTAAGTCAAACACTGTGGTTAGTTAAGTCTGTCATTGTGGTCAGATAAGTTATTCATTGCACTCAGTTGTCAGTCACTTTTTTTAAAGCCAGTCATTGTGGTTAGTTTAGTTTCTCATTGTGATTAGTTAAGTCAGTCATTGTGGTTAGTTGAGTCAGTCATTGTGGTTAGTTAAGCTGCTCACTGTGATCAGTTACATCGTTTATGATCAGTTAAGTCATTATGATGTAAGAAACCATAATGATCAGTTAAATTAGTCATAGTCAGTTAAGTCAGCCACTGTGGTCCATTAAACCAGTCTAATATGTGTAAATATTAGACATGAGAGAAGCTACTTAGCACAACAATGTTTAGAAACTTGCACAGACATCTAACATCTTCTCCATGAAGCTGTCTCCTACAGTGTATAGTGCCAGTTCTCTGGTAGGAAGACAGAAAAGTGGGGAACTGGAACTGACAGTCATAGAGACAAAATAGAAAACTTATCTAAACCTTCAAAACAAAATAAAAATCTTATTTCCTTTATAAACTCAACATAAATGATGATCTTTGACTTGTTTTTATTTCACTGAGACCTGATACAGGTTTTGTGAACATCTAGCAAGGCGCAGCTGACTAATATAAATCTGGAAGTGATAATCATGGTGAACACAAGTTTATTTAGATTCTAGTCTGATAAAATATTAATTGACCTTCGCCTGATAACACACAGAGTTCCTCTGATGCTAATAGCTACGACAAAATAGATCATTTGATCATAAAATTGTAAACATATACCGACATACTAATATAGGGAAACCATAAACTGCAACCAAATGTAAGCAAAATATCACAAGTGACAATCAGTTCTATAAACAAAGAAATATGTCCACTGCATTTTTTCTTAATTAAAAGACAATTTAGTTGAGTGTATAATATTTTAATTATAGACATAAACTGCTCACTTCGCACAAAAACATCAGAAAATTGATTATACAGTTAAACAAATAAACTTAAAACTAAAACAAAATGTTTTGATCTTCTCAAAGTCCTTTTCTGTAGTGCATTGTGTGAAGACATGACTTGATGTGTCAGTGTTACACAGTGGAGATGAACCATCTTATTGCTTCATTTTGTAGTGAAATTAGTTTGACTCGTTCAAATGACACATGAAAGTACTGAGTGATTTATGTAGGTATCAGATGTTTCTGGATAACAGGAAGTCATTTACCAATGAGGTCATGATCTCAACAATTTAATTAATTTAAAAGTTATCCAGAAATTAAAACCAGAAATTAAACAAGTAGTTCATCCACTCACTGTAAACTGTCAATCAGTATTCTAGTCACACTAACTGTTACAGACTGAAACTGTCTCCAGTCATGAATTATTTACAGTTTTCTCTTTTCATTGTAAGTATTTTAAAGTACATGTTTCTCTCTGAAGTTTTCACAGTTTAGTTCACATGTTTTCTCTCAAGTTCCCACAGTTTGGTTCACATTTATATATCTATATAATTTGATTCTGGGTAAAGCTGGGGCGACCATCCCCAACCCAGCGCGTCACAGGTGGCGGATGGTGAAAGTCCTCCAGATATGGAGGATACCTGTGAATAAGGAGTTGTCCAAATAAGCAGGCGCGGACCAACTGGCGGTAGACTCAGAGAGCGAGGTGGGGTAGTAGGTGGCTCTACTACTCCTATAAAGTGCCTCAGGTGCTCAGTGAAGGGAATACCAGGCGAATCAGAGGCGCCTTAAAACCTCTCGCCCCCGCTGCCTTGCGGGTAGGACAGGGAGTCCAAAGGCTAGCGGAGAGTCCGTACACAAACCGACAGAAGGCACCGGGAAACCACTGTTGTAGCTCCCAAGAACAATTATGCTTATTCAGAGTAATAGATTTATCATGAACGACGTTAACGGATGTTCCTCTGGAACAGCCTCGTCCGGTAGGGCAGCTCACGAGCCACAGGTGAGGCCAGATCGTCATCAAGCTACTGGTGGCAAAACTAACAAGTTCAAAATAGCAACATGGAATGTTAGAACTTTATTCCAGGCTGGAAAATTAGAAAATGTAAAGATGGAAATGGAAAGGATGAAGATCAACATATTAGGAATGAGTGAAGTTAGATGAACAAGTGCAGGAAAGATAAACTCAGATAAATATACAATAATATATTCAGGAAGTGAGAAACATGAACGAGGAGTAGGAATTATATTTGATGAAAAAACGGCAAGGACAATTGTAGAATATTTGAACATCTCGGACAGAGTCCTGCTAGCCCAACTGAAAGGACAACCAATAAACATAAATATTATACAAGTGTACGCTCCAACATCTGAAAGTTCTGAGGAAGATGTACAGATATTTTATAATGACATAAAGACAGAACTAAAACACACAAAGTCACATGAAGTTACCATAGTCATGGGAGATTTTAATGCCGAAGTTGGTAAAGGAAGAACTTCGGACATCGTTGGTGACTATGGACTGGGGGAGAGGAATGACAGAGGTTATAAATTAATTGAATGGGCAAGAATACATAGCATGGTTGTAGGAAACACCTGGTTTAAACAACATCCTCGAAGACTGGCAACGTGGTGCAGCCCAGACAAAAAGACATTTAACCAGATAGACTACATATTAATCAACAAACGATTCCGCAATGCATTACTGACAACAAAAACCATGCCAGGAGCTGACTGCAATAGTGACCATGATCCACTCTATGGAAAAGTTAGAATAAAGCTAAAGAAAGCAGGCAGAAAAGTGAGAAACATCAAACTGAATACAGAACTTCTTAAAAATGACCAAGAACTGCGAGAACAATACAAAGTTATTATAACAAATAGATATAATGCAATAGCAAAGATAACTAGTATAGATGAACAATGGGAAATGTTAAGAGATTCTATCCACCAAACTGTTAAGGAGATAATACCACCGAAAAAAGAAGCCCCTAAAAATAAATGGATGACAGACGACATCTTAGGACTGATGGACAGGAGGAGGAGGAGTAAAAATAACGAGGAAAAATATAGCAAGATAAATAAAGAAATAAGACGCAAATGTAGATAAGCAAAAGAAGTGTGGTTAAATGAACAGTGCAGACAGATAGAGGACGCTCATAATAAAGACAGCAAAAACATGCACAAACGAGTTAATGAACTCACAGGCAGGAAAACAAAATATACCACAGGATGCCTGAAATCGAAAGAAGGTAAAATGTTAATGGGAAAAGAAGACATTGTGGACAGGTGGACAGAGTATATCGGTGAGCTATATAGAGGAGAAAGACCAGAATTAACACCAGATACTGAAAACTGTGTTGGACCGCCAATACTTGAAGATGAAATCATAGATGCCATCAAACACATGAAGAAAGGAAAAGCGACTGGGCCTGATAATATAACAATAGAAGAAATAGAAGCACTAGAGGAGACAGGAATAAAAATAATAAGTAACTTACTGAATGATATTTACAACAGTGGTTATATTCCCAGTGACCTGATTAAGTCCACATTTATAGCACTACCAAAGAAACCAGGTGCAAAGGAATGTGACGACCACCGGACTATCAGCCTCTCATGTCACATAACAAAGCTACTTCTGAGAATAATTATGAGAAGAACAAGGAAAAATATAAAAATGGAAATAGCAGATGAACAGTTTGGATTTGTTGAAGGAAAGGGAACACACAATGCCATTTATTCTTTACGAACACTAACAGAAAGAGCTTTAGAAGTACAGAAAGATCTCTACTTATGCTTCATTGATTACACCAAGGCATTTGACAAGGTGAACCATAGTGAATTTATTAAAATGCTTGAAGACATCAATATAGACGGCAAAGACCTGAGGATTGTAAAACATCTATACTGGCAGCAAGAATCAGCAGTTCGAGTTGAAAATAGAATTGGAAAATATCAATCTATAAAACAAGGGGTGCGACAAGGATGTGTACTATCTCCAGACCTTTTTTCTCTGTACAGCGAGAATATTCTAAGAACAATCATCACAGAACCAGGCATAAAAATTGGAGGATACAATATTAACAACCTTCGGTATGCTGACGACACAGTACTGATAGCGGAGAACCAACAAGACTTGCAAAATATCTTGGATAAAGTCACCAAAGAAAGTGAACAGAAAGGCCTTACTTTGAACATCACAAAGACAGAGACTATGGTTATATCTAAGAAACAGAATCCACCAGCATGCAGTATTAAATTAAACGGAACCATTCTAAAGCAGGTGCAGAAATTCAAATACCTTGGAGCAGTAGTAACTTCAGATGTGAAATGCAAAACAGAAATTAGGAACAGAATAGGCCAAGCAAAGACTGCATTTCAGAGAATGAGAAACATATTAGCTAACACATCTTTATCAATGAATGTTAGAAAACGAGTCCTAAAATGATATATTGAACCTATCTTGTTATATAGAAGTGAATCATGGACAATAGGCAAGTCTGCACAAAAATCATTGGAAGCAGCAGAAATGTGGTTTATTAGAAGAATGTTGCGAATCCCCTGTACAGCAAAAATAACTATGAAGAATGTATGAGAAGAGCTAGAGAGACAAAAAACCTTGTCAGAAAGATAAGAGAGAGACAATGTACTTTCATAGGACATGCAATGAG